>BJFM01001613.1:116769-144414 GCA_016586285.1 Arothron firmamentum
AAAAAAAAAAAAAAAAGCATTTAGTTTGGAAAATGCCGAGACGAGACCTGTTCTTCACCCGTGCAACACTTCCTGCCTGTCGCAGGACCTTTCCTCACTCGCAGCAGGGTTCATCCACGTGAAGCCTCCTGTCAGAGCTGCCAACAGTAAGGTCACACAGCTAAAGTGTATCTTTTCTCTACACCAGGAGATCAGCCATAATCTGGGGTTGTGTTATTTCTTCATCAAAGACTTGAAAAGCGTGAGTGTTCTCACCTTTTCCGCGATGAACTCATCCACTGGTTTTATTCCTCTAAGATCTCTTTTTCCGTCAGGCTGAAGAACATCTCAACAGAGCCCTTCAGATAAACAAACACGACAGGACTTTCATGATGCTCGGGAAGGTTCATTTGCTGGCTGGAGACACAGACAAAGCCATCGAGGTCTACAAGCGAGCCGTGGAGTGAGTCTAGCTACTTTGAATCTGAAAACTGTGGTTGGCTTATTATTAGGCAGGAGGTCTTCTGGGTTCCTGAGACTGTGTTTTGGTAGGAAAAATCTCCCTTTTTTCTCATCTAAATGTATGTTTCTGAAGTGAAATCTGTGAATAATCGCATTCTCAGTGAGACGCTTTCCGATGAGGTTTTCAGAAGAATTTAAAACGGTCAGTAAAATGTGCTGTTTCTGGGGAGATTGGTGGATTTAAATGGCTTTCCTGTGGAGTTGCCTGCTGATTCTCAGTCTTTGCAGCTCAGTTTAATAAATGGTTGTGGTTTTTTTTCCCCGATTTTGACTCATTTTAACTTGCGTACATTTTCTGTTCTCTCAAATTTCACTTCATTTCCATTTCAATCCCTGTGTTGAATGTTTAATCATTAGGCTGTGGTGTAAATACCAAAATGACACCAGTGTCTGCCGTATAATGGAGGCAAATGTGGTTGCCTCCTGTTGGGGTTCAATGAATTAATCAAGTGCCCCAATACTGGTTTAGCCTCTAATGAGATAGACCACTGTGAGTCTTGTTTTAATGCAGATATGTGTTTCTCCACCATCTTTTTCTTGAAGCACCCCCCCGCAGGTTATAATTAAGATCTCACAATTATGCTGAATCAACCCCTGATTGAATAATCATCAGTTTTCCAGAATGTAAATCATGTTGGCTGAGAGTTATTGCAGGGAATTTAGTGTAATTACAGTCATGTGGCTCTTCCCTTTTCAGATTCTCTCCAGAGAATACTGAACTCCTGACAACACTCGGCCTGCTGTACTTACAGGTACTGACGTGAAAACTAGTGTCAGTCAAATTGTGCGGATGCAAGAACAAGCTCTGCAGTTTCCTGGAGGTGTTAGGAACTCACCAGTGTATATATCATTTCTGCTTATTTTGCCAGCTTGGAAAGTACCAAAAAGCTTTCGAGCACCTTGGAAATGCCCTAACATTTGATCCCAGCAACTATAAGGTATGACAGTACGCCACAGGATGGTCTTTTATTAAAAAAGAGGCTGAATTGGGCTTCTTTAAAGCCGTTCAGTGAAAATAAAAGGTCATTTTCTGTCAGGCACAGTCCATTTATCGTCAAGTGTACCTCTTCTTTTCATCCCTCTATCATCTCTGGTTTCATTCCCAGGCCATCCTGGCTGCAGGCAGCATGATGCAGACCCACGGTGACTTTGATGTGGCCATGAACAAGTACCGCGTGGCGGCCTGCGTGGTGCCTGAGAGCCCTCCTCTCTGGAACAACATCGGCATGTGTTTCTTTGGGAAAAAGAAATATGTTGCTGTGAGTAACACAGTTCTTATTTTTTTAATGTGGAAGTAATACTGTTTTCTCATCATCTCTTCACTTTTCCAATATTGTTTTTTAAGCACTCATAAGCTTTCTAAATCAAGGCAGTTCCTGCCGAGCTGCAGCGCGCTGCACTGCTCCTTCATGGAATCATGCATTATTAAGTTCTCCACCTCACAGCGCTGTCAGCCTTTGACTCCTCCATCTTCCTTAATCCCGCAGGCCTTCAGCTGTCTAAAGAGAGCTCACTACTTGTCTCCTTTTGACTGGAAAGTCTTGTACAACCTGGGTCTGGTACACCTGACCATGCAGCAGTACGCCTCGGCCTTCCACTTCCTCAGCGCAGCCATCAACCTGAACCCACGAATGGGAGAGCTCTACATGTTACTGGCAGGTGCAGCTTCACAGAGGCAGGAACCAGGTTTGAAGGTACCTCTGAAGCTCGATTGTGTAAACTACAAACCTCTGCTCTTCCTAACAGTGGCTCTGACCAACTTGGATGACGTGGAGAACGCCACCAAAGCCTATGAACAGGCCGTGACGATGGATGAGTGGGTTCTTTTTCCGTCTTTTCCCTTAAACGTGGAGTGTCTCACCCTGAGTGTTGCTGGTTTACTTCACATTTTCTTTTTGTTCCAGATCCAACCCTCTGGTCAACCTCAACTTTGCCATCTTCCTCTACAACCATGGTGAAAAGAAGGGAGCCCTGGCTCAGTACCAGGAGATGGAGAGGAAAGTCAACACACTGCGAGACAGCAACAGCAATGCTGAATTTGACTCTGAGGTTTTTAAGCTTCTTGGTAACTACAGATAACTGCATCCACTTGTCGGTGAGACCTCCTTTTCTTGTCTCCACTCAGCTGATGGACATGGCTCAGAAGATGGGAGGAGCCCTGCAGGTGGCGGACAGTCTGGTGTGGACCAAACCGGACAAAGACTCCAAATCTAAATCAAACTCTTCAGCGGTCTCGGGACCCGGCGCTCCTCTCGGTACCAACCAGGCTCTGGGTCAAGCCATGTCGTCTGCTGCAAGCTACAACAAGAACATCCAGCTACCGGCAGGTAAAAAACAGGAAGTCAAGGATGGTGCAGCTTCCGTCACCAAGACGTGAACGACGTGAGGCAGAGTAGTGCGTCCATGACAGTTGTCCACATCGTCACACCGCTCGCTCTGATGCTTAACGTTAATTAGTCGTTAGCATTAAAGACGACTGGTCTCAGATTCCACAAATGGCTCCATTTTCTTTGTAGGACTTTCGGAAGACTCCTCCCTGCCCCTGGAGCCAGAAGGTGATGTGGAGGAAGCACCCAGTCCACCTACAGAACCTCCAGGCTCCCCAGAACCTGCCGAGTCAGCCAAACCCAGAACCTCAAAGAAAAAATCAAAGGCGGAGGCGTGAGGTCTCTTTTGTAAAGCTCCTTCACCAGCAGCTGAGAGATCCGGTGTTCTCGTCGTTGTCATTGTGGAAACAAACAACCATGGCACAGTCTGTCCGTGTACTATTTATCTTCAAACACCTCCGAGTTTCGCAGAGCTATAATTGCAAAAACATCGAAGCATTTTTATTTTTCTTGGATACATTTCAAGGTGGTGGAGTTAATATTTTAAAGAGAGTAGAACAAGAGAAAGAAGCAAAGATGGATGTTTTTAAAGAGCTGCTTGTATCAAAGCTCAGTGGGAGGGTTTTTCTAGGTGGATGTTGTGTTTATAGAGACCTGTGTATATAATATTAAATATCAGAGCTAACAGACAAAGACTGTGATGTTTTCTGCTGTCTTTGTTAACGGGGGAATTAGCAAAAGCTCCATAATCAAATCCATGTTCTGAGCAGCAGCTATTAATCATTCCCACATTTCTGTCCTTCTTGACTCCGATAAATGGAGCTGCAGGAGCGAGAGATGGCCCGGGCGTGGAGGGAAGCAGTGAGTGGAGGTGACCTCTGAGGTTTCTCTGGTGGAGGATGCAGTCCTCACCTGGAGACTGTGGGGATTTTGTTGTTTTTTTGTTTTTTTTTTCTTCCATTAGGTCCCAGTTAAAGCCTGCACGCCTGGGCTGCCTCTGGTTGCAGCTTTTATGGAGGAGTTGATGGCCTGTAAATTACCGCTCCTGCTACAGTTATTCCTCCGTGCAGCTGTGGAAGACTTATTTCCCTTTATTTCTCCTGTTTTTACGATTCAAATCTCCTGCCTCGGTGTCTTTCATTAAACGTCCTCTGGCTCCAGGCAAATTGTAGGTAAACGGTTTTCTTTTTCCCCCGGACCGAATTTATTAAACTCCGGTTATGATTTAACTTGAGCTTTCCGCTGATGAAAACACGGTTATGAAATGAGCAGTTTTTTGTTTTTTTCTTCTTCTAGAATTCCCTCTAAATGAATGTTTTCTTGGCTTGTTTTTTCTAACAGCTGCAGCTGTCATTAGTCTGAATTGCCAAATTCCTCCCAGCAGGGAAACTGGAGTTGGTTTCACTGCAGCAGAGATCTGATGGATGCCTTGGACAGAATGAAGACACGTTTTATTGTCTCTGCCAGGCTACCATTTCTTGTTTTACATTGGGTGAAGTCGTGGATGGACATTTTGGAGATGGTTTCTCTCGCTCTGTGTGTGTGTGTGTGTGTGTGTGTGTGTGTGTGTGTTCCTACTAAAACTACTGTAATTTATTAAGCATCTCTTCATGCAGCCCCTGACCTGTTACTGGCTCCTCTAGATGTTCCCCCAGACAATAATTAAGTATCAAGCTCATTCGTCTTCTGGCTTGTATTTTTATTCTACAGTTACATCAGCCCACAATCAAACTCCTCAGCTAAAGGTCAATTATATAACCTGCGCAATGTGCTAAAGTAATTAGCTTTCAATTTTATCCATGTTGTCGTGTAATTTTTACATGTCTGGTTTTAAGTGGTCATTATAGAATGATTCATTTTGCTGGCTCTAGATCCTGTAAAGTTTAATTTGGGGGCTCTGTTACAGAACCATTTTAGTGAGCTTTAAAACATAAATCAACATCTTGACTGATTATGATAAAAAAAAAAACAAAACAACGCCGCTATGCTAAGCTAAAGTTTGGATTTACGGTAAAAAGGGGGAAAAAGGCGCTCTTCGCCTTCCCGGGATATTTATCAGGTAAGCTTTTTATTTTTGCGAAATACTTATAAATTATGATATTTACAAATAATTCCTTGTTTGTCCTAACCGCTAGTTAGTTAGCAACCTGTTAGTTAGCATGTAGCTGTTACGCTAATGGCGGTTGCTATCGATATGCTAAATATGGGCCCAGAGAGTTCAAAACACTGTCGGTTTTATGTATTAATTTTACCAGGTGAACTCAGTCAATAACTAAATAGTGTGCCAAAGTCCCTACAGTAAACTCTAATGTTTGTATCTTCTTTATATGAGCATTGCTAACTGTGTAGTATCTGTAAAGCTCGTTTTTGCAGAGGCTTGTTTATAAAAACCCGAGTTTAGTCTTCTACTCATATAGGTTCTCTCGGTTAGGAGTGAAGTGATGATGCTGACTGAGCTCCACTGATGCTGGAGATGCTGCAGGTGGAGGTGACCGGGATGACAGCCCTCCCTGCTCCATGTAAGCATCTCATGTCTCACTTCATTTTCAGTGGCGTTATTGATCCTGTAGAACAAGAAATTGCAGAAATTTCCTGACGCATTTGTAACAAATTGCCCAGCTTATGTTTGTGGTTTAAAGCATTCACATAAATCTAACCAAGCCCCTTCAGAAAACTAATTTATGCTTTTGACAAATGCAAAATATTTGGCTTTACGATTAATCGGAAATACATTTTAGTCTGGCAGACTCAGGTGGCTTTGATGAACTGCTGCAGGAACTGCTCATTTTGCTTAAACATGAAGCTCATGTTGAAGGCTAATTGATTAGAATTTAAAGTCCTTTTGAGCCAAAATATTTATGCACCTAGCCTGCAGCTCACAATGGGGGTTCGTAGTTAGTCCTCAGGCCTGAGGAAATCTCAGTGTTCCGAGTAACGAGCTCTGTCTGACCTCAGCCCAGTTTAGATGATGCATGTCAAGATAAACTTGAAAAAAAGAGTGGTTTTAACTTTTAAATGACGTATTCTGGAAAGTTTGGAAAGTTGCAGTCAAAGGAGTTACAAGTTGTTCAAATATGTGGATAGTATCAATATTTACCATGACTGATTATATATTTTACTTAAGTAATATTGTAAAAAAAAAAAAATCTTCAGGTTTTTCTCCCAAATCTGCACTTCATTACTCGGCCACTAGATGAAAGTCCAGATCAGAACACAACCGTGTTCACTGACGTTAAAAAGTCCAACTCTGGAGCAAAAGCAAAAGCTTTTACAGCCTGTTTCTGAAAACAGACTGATTCCAAACATGTGACTTCCTGGACAACTGTCAGCGTCTCTGGTATTCAACACAAAACACAAAGCAGCTCTTTCATCTCACACTTGAGAGACATGAACGCTCCCAAAGGCTAATGTTCTCTGTCATATAGTCGTAAACAGCTGAACTGTCCAGAGCTTTAATGAATAAAATGTGTTTTAGCTCATTAGCTTGTTGCTAATTCTGTAACTAAGCAGGGGCAACAGTGGATTACAGCGTTGCTGCAGACCTGACAGGCTGCCTTTGAGAAGACAGGTTTGTTTATTCCTTCCGGGCTGCTCAGTCGAACCAAACCCACGTGTTTTTGCATCAATCTGAAATCTCAGATGATGCTTTTGATCTCCGTCTCAGATCGAATGCAGTTGCATTTCATATGACTTTATTAGACACGATTGATCAGCTGTGTTTAGGAGTTAGATTCCTCCTCTTCTTTCTTCACAAAAGCTCTTTGTTGGCATTTAAATACAAGTTTGACTGTTATTTCTCCCTGTACGCCATCTTTATGGTTTTGGTTGGTTGATCGGGGACAAACATGGGAAAGGGGAAACTCCCAGTGCAGCGTCTGTTGATGGGGATGGAGATTTGGCAGGCTGCAAAGCAAAGATCTGAGCCAGCAAGTGAAACGAGCCCTCGCTGTTTCAAACTCCAGGTTGTTTCTAGTCCAACTCTGGCTGCTGGATGGAGCTCTGGAGCCTTTCTGACACAGTGAAGCAGTGAGTTGGTGTTTTTTGTTCAAACCTTTGGAAGCAGAGTCTGGAGACCTGACCTGATTCGTTTGAACAGCTCCAACACACCCGGAAGGACCTGGTTGTCACCTCACAGCGTTCCGTGTGGAGCTGGTGCTGGTACCCCTGCCTTTCCTTTGGCTCCTCTGGTTTCCTCCCACACACAAACACCAGACTGATGGCCATTAAACGTCAGAACGCTCAGGCTCGCCATCGTCTGGCCCTCGCCGATGGTCGACCTTGTCTAATTACCCTTGGATGAACTCAGTCCGGTGTTTGCTCTTCTTTCTTGGCTGGGATGGATTAGACCAGAGAGAGAAGTGTCAGATCTGTCTCGTGTCATTAATCTGCAGCGACGCCATATTTCACCAGCAACCTAATAAGGCCTAATTATGCGCTGTTGTAAAAATCCTGGCTGGTGTTTAAACATGTAATTGTGGAGGAGTAATGGTGCATATGATGCGTGTTGCCTTTAATCAGTCAGGGTTTCTTTGTCGGGAGCTGAGGCGGCGCAGGCTTTGCATTTCAATAAAGCTCCTTGATGAGGGAGCGCGCTTGTTGCTGTTGTTGTTTTTCAGCAGATACTGTTTACTCTCAGCTCTGCCTCCCAAAATTTCTTCCTCCGCCCTTCTCCCGGAGACAGCTCAAAGACCCCCTGCCGGTCGCTCGGCGGAGCAGCTTTATCTGGGTCCTCCGCTCTCCCGTCTCTTTGTGCCGCCCCGACGTGTCAGCCGCAAGCTGCAAGATGGAGCATCTCCGGGATGAGAGAGCCATTCATTACCGCATCACTCCTCGCTGTGTCAACAGAGCCTCCCTGTCTCAGCTCCCGTCGCTCCACACGCCTGGAAATTCATACGGGCTGAGAGGCTGGAAAGTGGATGCTTCTGTGCGCAGCAGAGATAACTTTCAGACTTTCTTTTTTTGCTCAGAAATGTTCGTGTGAAATCAGCAGAATGCATTTGCAGCGTTAAACAGGCCAAGCTGCGACCCCACAGCAGCTCAGACTCGTGTCAATGTCACCTTATGCTCAAATGTTCCCGAGGATGCTTTGAAAATGGAATCCAGCTGCTCCCAAAAGACGCTTTCCCCCCAGTTCCCTCTTTGTGGGGGGGTGGAGGTTTGTGTTTGAGCATTTAGGAATAACAAAGACTTGAGTGTTTGAACATGGAGGGGGTCCTGATCACAAGTCTAGTTGGGGGTATTTAACACTTTTGAAGCCCAGAAAAAGGGTTTACTTGAGCCCTTGTGAGCTGATAACAGCATCTGTCACTTCTTCCCCAGCCTCACTTCTCTTTCACGCTGTCATTTCTCTTCCCTCTGACAGTTTCGAGGGTCTAATTTTGCATCGGTAAGGGAAACGCCGTCACTGCGGCGATTCATTAGACGGGACTATTTATTTAATTTCTCTCCGGAGCTGCGGCATCGATCTGCAGAGCTGTCTGAGTCCTGCGGTGAGATTGTGTTCTGCACAGGCAGGTAATCATGACTGCTGCAGCATAAACCGACACCATAACAACCTGCAGCACGGCAGCGCCCTGCTGTAACGCAATAGCTCTGCTTAGGGATGATTTACGCTTGTTGAAAATCTAAAACCTATAATTGTTATTATTTAATGCTATGCTGGTTAGCACGGTCACACCACAGCAAGGGTTTGGCTGGTGAGAGATGACGAGACACAAATGACATCGCCGCCTAGTGTTGTGGTGGTGTAATAGCAGAGAGATGTCTTTATAAAATCAAAACTGACAAAATATCATTCACAGCACAGTAATCATAACTAGGAAGAAAATAAAGACCTAAGTCTTTTGTTATTAATGGATAGTTTCTCCAAAGCTTCTTTCCCTGTAACACAACAGGAGATCTGCACATTTCCTGGGCTAAAAGCACATTTTATTGGGAAAAAACCCATCAAAATGCATCACACATCAGCAACAGGCATCAGCGCATCAACATTCCTCAACATATAGGCTGCAAAGATATTCAACAACCCGAGCACATCCAACTCAGAGAAGCAGCTTGGCGCAGCAGGGTTATATTTAAAATGTATTTCTGAACACGAGAGCTCGACCTCCTGCCTGGCCAGCCGGTCCTGGGGAGGCTGATAAATAGAGCTTGTAATCAGCTGGCACAGTTGGGTGTCCGCCACTCCCTGGCCTCATTTCAGTCATCAAGAAAGTGGGGAAAAAACAAGACCGATAGACGGACAGATAAACCTCTAAAACTGCAGAAATATGAGAGCAAACATGTTTTTCTCATGTCAGCACAGACAGACGCTTATATTAGTTTGGAAATCAGTTAAATAACTGGGACACGGTGCTGTCCCTCTGATCTGTCTTTAAAACAGTTCAGATGTAAGGAAGAAAACATGCATTTAATGACTTTATTTACCATAGTGAGGATGTTTGAGTGGCGTTGCTGGGCAGCAGAAACAGCTTTCAACAGTCAGTCTTTGTCAACCTTGATCTGGATTTCATGTGATGTGTTATTTCAGTGGAATTCCACAACTTATCAGTGCCATTAAAATGAATTGAGAGACAGTGGAAATTCTGACAAAGGCCTGGTTGCAGAGGGAGGAAGCGGTGAATAAAGTCACTATCACTGATTCACATCATGTGGTTAAGGAGGTCAGGGGACGCCTGTGGTTGTGGGTCAGAGCGTGTCTTTCCTTCTACTTGAATGTTGAATATGCTGAATAAATGCTCAAACACTGACCAAATTGTTTCATGTGATGTAAGATTCAATTTACTGTTGCTCCAGGGGCCATTTTGGGCTCCGTTTTGGGGTCAGACGGGGCCTTTAGATCCAACTTAACATGACCTTTATCATTAAATACCTGATAAATGTGACAGGTCTGTAATCTCTCCTGGTGATAAACAAGGCTATAAATTCTGCTGCGCATGCGGGCGCAGCCACATGCAGCCGCATTTCGGGTTGTTGTGTTGCTGCAGTGGATCATAAATCAGCCCTGACCTGGGTTTAATTGCCCCCTCAGCTCCCGTCACATTGTTTTAAAAGCCTCTGCACTATGGCAACACAAAGGGTCGCATCTCGGGGCCCAGACAGCCCAGTAACAAATGTCGGCAGCGGCGCAGGAATGGCCTTTCTCCTGCATTCAGGCAGCAAGCAGCGCCTCATGCATCTTCCAGGAAATCGATCCCTCAGTTAAGACATTACTGGGATTAGTCCCTTTTGCTTATTTCTTCGAAATAAAATGGTCCTTTTTTTATTTGTGTTGTTTATCTGAGGAGGAGGAATCGATGTTTAAAAGGACAAACTTCATTATCGTAATTTACTTTGTTGTTCGAGCACTCTCAGAGGAATGCAAAAAAAACCCTTTTAATCTGTTATTTCATCCGGACACGTCGTTTATTTCTTAGACCACAGAAATAATTGTCTTAGGAACCCACAGTTATGCTCTTTTTCTGTAGATCATTTCACATTTTAATGTTAATCTCCAGAATGCTGCAGACAAAATCCAGCTTCATTAATATCAGAACTAAAGTTGGAGAGGAAGCACTGAGGAATGAAATACATGTGGTTAGATGACAGTAACCTGTCTCGAAGTAAATGATGAGACATTATTTTATTTTTAACAGACGAGTGGAAAGACAAGGTTCCGGAGGTCAGGCCCTTCAGAGGCAGAGCTGCAGAAACTTTCCCAAGCCCGGCCCCCCTGCTGTGTGTTCTCTCTCTGCCAGCCTCCGGCAGCTCACAGAGATGAGCTGTGTGAGACGGAGAGCCGACGCAAAGCTCGCTGCCGCATCTCATTCTAATCCAGCATCCCCGACCACCACCCCGCCCCGCCCCGCCCCGCCCGGAGAAGCAGCCATTCCCGTATATATTTCACCTCGGACTAATTGGAAAGCTGTAGTCTGTCTGCGGTCTTCATCACACCTCTGCGGCTGCTGTCTCATTGTTTTCCCCTCTTTCCCCTCAGTGTCATCTGGATGTGAGAAATGGGGAGTAAAGGAAGCTCTGGGCGGCCCGTGCGGAAGAGAAATGAGAGCGTAACCTGCGAGACCGTGCACGCCCTTTATGGTGGTTCATCTGCATGCAGGAGGGCGGCCGAGACACTGGAGGCTTTATTGGAACAGATGACCTCGGCTTTATGTTTCATTCATCATTATCACAAAGCCAGTCTCAGTCTGCCTTTTAGATGTGCACACTCACGTGCACATAGGCCCGCGCACATGCGACTTTATCTCCATCTTCATTTCTCTTCCTCGCTCTCTCTCACACACACACACGCACACACACACGTGCGTGCGCAGCCCGTTGGGGTTGTATTCTGGCAGGAGTGCACTTACACTAACAGCAATTACCTGACGTGCTGGGGAGGCCGTGCTGAGCGTCCTGGGGGGATCCATCAAGCTGCAGGGAACCCAGTGGGTCTGTAATGAACTGCTGCTCTCCCGGCTCCCGCTCTGCACGTCACATGCGTGTCTGCGAGCGTGTGCTCGCCGTGACGAATGAACTGCGGAAGCGGGCGTGTGTGCCGGCTGCATTTATGTCCGCTCAGCTCCAGATCGTCTGATTATTCATCCCGTTTGCTGGCCTCGGTCTTGTTCTCCGGTGTGTTCTTAAATCATCCTGCCCAGCCAAACACAGAATCTCAAGAATAATCTGCAGAAAACGGATCTTCTGACGTCAGTAGGAGGTCATTTACCAACGGGTCACCTCTAAATCACCGTTCCCCTTCGACGGTGGCGGTTCAGTTTCCTGCCTTGGTTTTCTCATCACAACATCCCAGTTTGGGATTACCTTTGCTAATCTGTCATCAGGCTTTAATGGGTTCCCGTCCTGGATTTAATTATCTGGTTGAACCGTCAAAGCCCTGTCAGACATCATGGTGCCCTGAAGGTAGGAAAACAATCCTCCAAACAGAATTACTATTCCTGGCATTGTTGGGCATGAAAATACTAAGCTGTAGCATTGGGAGGCAGTTTTAATAAAATACACACCTTCCATTGTCTTCACAGTCTTTACTGGTTATTGCTACTGACTGGTTTTTTGGTTCTTTGGTCCCTGGTGGACTCTCCCCTGTCCTCTTGTATTTGTAGGTTTGTTAGCTTTTAAATGGTTTCGCACCTCCGTCTTTATCTTTTACACTTTCCTGCACCTGTTTCAGTGGCTGCTGCTAATCTGTAGAATACTCCAGGAACTAAAATACTCCTATTCCACAGGAATTAAACGTTTGCGGTGGGTTCTTCTGATCTCTCACCTTAGCTGAGGCTGTGAAATTGACTGCTTCCTCTCACAATTACCCACGATTGTTTTGTGCACGTGTGCAGGTTTGTCTGGAAGCCGTCCATCACGCCGCACCTGGAAATATACCTGCGGAGGTTTTGAGTGAAACTTGGCTGGTCAGAGGCGGAAAACCAGGCTGAAAGTGAGCTGCGACTGAATTAAGACGCGGCTCTGCAAACCTCTGACGTGAGCAGCAGATCCTGCTCTCCAGATCTCAGAAGCGTCGTGAGGCAAACCGATTCACCGAGCAGGTCTTTTCATCTGAGGATTAAGAAAAGTGTTCACGCTTGGGCGGATGAAGTGATGCACGCCAGGAATTTGGTTTAAATAAAAAAGGGACACATGGCCAAAACCGCATGAGATCAGGACGGAGGTTACCTGTGGGGTGTTAGTGCTGGACGGGGGAGGGGGGGGCTGTGGGAGGCGTGATTGAAAGGTGGTGACACTTGGCAGATGAAGAGGAGATTGAAGAAAGTGCTGTACACACACACACACACACACACTCAAGCCAGGCTCTCTGCTTGGTGGGACATCAGAGGGCAGATGGGGAGGGCATGACCAGGGTCTGAGGAGACAGCTGTGATAGTCTCTTCTCTCACCGCCTCACACCTGTTACACATCATGTCCGCTACAGCACACTCGGCCTCCGGGGGGGGGGACCTCCGCCCACCGCCACGCTCTGACCCGCTGAGAATAACAAATGCACACGGGGAAAAAACACACTCATCGATTTGCTGTTATCCACTGATCATCAGTGGCTCTGACAAGCTCCGTTCAGACCAGTTCCAGTCTTTTTTGTGGTGTGACAGAGGTGGACAATTTGTCCATTTTGCTCTAAATTTAAATTTTATGGCTGGCCTTGTGCCACACTTGCATCCATGCTGGTTTATTTGTTGGAAAAGGACATGTGATGTTGAGGACATTGAGTATTAGTTTGAAATACAAACGTTAGATCCAATAACCATGAATTCTAAACTAAGATGGCTTCCACTTGAGGTGTGTGTTTTGTATTAAAACTAAATTCATAAGGCAACAGCTCAGGTGTATCTCTTTGCTTCTGTTATCATTTGAGCGGGTGGAGGCTTGTGGACCTGAAGCACCCAGCGCCAAACGGGGGACCGTGTCGCTTTGTTCTCCTGAATGATGATGTCAGAAAACCATGTTTCCATTCCATTACAATAGGCTGCAGGGTGAAACCCGGTTCTTTAACTGCCCCCGGGACAAAGCTGCACCACAGAGCAAATCACAGAGCAATTTAAAATGGTATTTTCATAAAATAGAACATGAACGACTAATGCTAAATCCTGTGCTGGGTTACTCACAGCTGTGATAGCTAAAGGCTTTTCTGGATGGAAAGAATATTTCCCTGCTTGTGAGAAGTAGCTGTGGTAATGTCAATAACTATTGTTCCTAATTTAATTATTAAATCCATTTGCTGGGGCGTTAACAAGCTTTTTCTATGCTTTTTTCCCCCTCTTAGGTCTGCAGGGACCCTTTGGTGGGGCCTGTCCTTCTTTCGGTTATCCTCCTTTCCCAGTAAGTGATGTTGACGTCTGCTGTAATGCCTCGATGGCTGCCCCGGTGTTGGGTTCCATGTTATGTTTCAAAGGTGTCCGGGCTGCTTGTACGGCAGCCGTGGCTCCGGCACCTGCTGATACGAAGGGCGTCGGTTCGACCTGTGACAGACACAGACGGGTTAAAGCTGACTTATCACAAAACAAAATGAAGTATGCAAATGAGGGTGTTGGTTTTCTGGGTGTAATTAGCAGCTAAGATGAAAAAAAAACAGATGTGAACGAGAGCAGAGAGTGGTGCAGGAATGTTGGTGGTCTTGTAAGTCAGCTAGCGCTGTTTTAATATGTGTTGATGACTGCTTTTTATTTACCTCCACTAGAAAAGTCCTTTGCCTCGGCATTAAACTGATTTCCCAGCAGAACCAGTTAACGCTGCCGGCTGCCCCGAGGCCAGTTTAACCTGACAGCAGAAGCACCTGTACAGCAGTAAGCTGGGATTGCGGCACTGAAGCTCACTAAATCTCTGTCCACTCAACAGGTATTAAAGCTCAAGCAGCAAAGCACCACAAAGGCAAAGACAGACGTCTCATCCCTCCTGCTGACGGGTGTTTGCTTTACCTGCCTGCCAGCCGGTTGTCAGGAGTGCTGCAAAGAGAGCAGCTAAAGAGCGCGCCTCTGCAGGTCAGTGTGGTTTGTAGCTAACGCCGAAGCCCCTCAAACACCTGCCTCTTCAGTCTACGTCAGCTGAACGCGTCTCCAAACCCTCCTGGCTCGTCCAACCGGCAGCAGCTCAGAGGAACGTCCACAGCCTGGATGCTCTGGGTGGTTTTGATTACCAAACTTCCAGGATCGGTCTGTGGCCGAAAGCTGAAAACATCCTGCCGTGCTTCAAACAACACTCCCAACGCCATTGATGTCCAAATCACTGCTCCATCCTGTTTATCTGGAGACTGATCTCCAATTTACTCTGGTGGCTGAATTATAGGCACAAATGTTTATATCGCCAAGCTGCGATTGATTATTTCTAAGCTTCTGAGCCCAGGGGAAGTTGCAGGAATACGGAACTGCTCTGCAGCACAGCTGAAGTCTGGGAACAAGCCCCTCGCTTGAATAAAAGGCTGGATAATGTCGTTCCAGCCGTCTAATAACACATACATGCTGTCTAGCTGCAGCGATTCCTTCCCCTCTTTGAGCTGTGCATCTTTCACCAGCAGAGCAACAGTTTAGTCATCAGAGGCCTTTGAGTTGGTAGTGATTGATGGTGCGTAGTGATGGTGATGAAAGGAGGTCAAAGCCACAGGGGTCACATTTTTCTCCTTCTGTCTGTGGCTCTTTATCTCTAATCACCGCTGCTCACACACACACACACACACACACATGCTTCCACACGTATACATTCATTTACATGTTGTTCTTAAGGCCTCAAGGAGGAAAATGGAGGAGTTTTCCTGGATTAGCTCATCTGTTGACACTAAATAGAACCTGTGTGCACAACACTATCTGGATTACTCTCAGAATGACATGGAGACTTTATAGAATAGATCCTGTGACTCAAGGTGATGGTTTTAAAAGATGTAAATAGATACGCCAAGGAAAGATTCCAGAGTATTGTTCTTTATTACAGCAGAAACCAAACGAGCTAGAGGCCAGCTTTGTGTTAAGATTTCAGAAATCCCTGTAAATATATCATTTTCCACATGCTTGAACACAGAAAACCCCACAAAAATGAAATGGGAATGGAGGAAAATGCCCTTTCCCATGTGCTCCACATTTTTATTAACTGCCGTGGCTGCCCTCAGTGCAGCTCATTACAGCCCTTACAGTGGAGTGGAAAGGTCTGCAGAGGCAGCCAGCAACACTACCTCCCATACAGCTGTCCTGAGGGGCATTTCCCTCACCACCGAGAAGGCTTTGTAATCTGAGACCAGCAGGTATGTTGATGGAGTGTGTGTGTGTGTGTGTGTGTGTGTGTATGTGTGTGTGTGTGTGTCCATAGCAACACTGAGGTAAAAGAATGGTAGCAGTGAGAAGAGGAACAGGATGGGAGTGAGAAACTTGTTTTTTTCCTCCTTATTTCTGAAGGATGTGCTCACTCCAGCGATACGAAGGTCATTAGCTTGACCCTGGACCCTGGGGGCTACATGTCGAAGCGTCCTTGAGTGATATTCTCAACCTCAAATAGCTCCAGAAGCTGCCATCAGTGCCTGAATGTGTGTGATTGGTTATTTCTCCCAGTGACCAACGGGAACCTTGTCGTCTCTGACGCTAATGGGTGAACTTCAAGTGGTCAAAAATGGCTACTTGAGCATAAACAGTCCATTTCACCATTTACCATAACAGTTGATTTTGACGATAGCCTGACATGTCCACAGAAGCATTTTACACGAATTTACCTTCAGAAATTATAGCTAAAATACAGGTGTAAAATATACTTTACTTACAGACTACGTGCAAGTAGCAAACTATGGTACTGGCAGCAGCAGGGGTTCCTCAGGGCATCGCTCTTGGACCTCTTGATTTTATCCACCTCCTTCAAGGGTTATAAGATGAAGAGGAATTGCATTTTCTGAGAAGTTTTGCGCTGCTTTAGAGCTGCTCATCAATCATTTAATACTTTTTGTGCAGTGCGACTGAGACTGTCCTCAGAAACACATCTGCAGCTCGCAGGACTCTTCAGATTGCTGTCAACATGGCCTCAGGGTGGCAGAAGGGCAGAAAAAGCAAGAATAGAAGGAGAAGGATGAAAAAATATACAAATTTAGTGGTATGAAGCTGATTAATTGATATAATATGGCCCCAATGACTATTTTTGGGGGGGGCATGTTGTAGTTAGTATTAAAAAGGCTCAGAACAACATTCAGTGTAGATGCAATCCTCATCTTCCTTGACTCCTTTGCGTGAAACGGCAAGAGAAAAGCATGTTTAAATGTGCTTGACTGTGAAAGTCTTTTATCAGTTTAAAGCAGACTCCGCCAACGCCGTGTTTCTGGTGTGGATGCGTCAATCGTGTCATTGATTAGCGGCCAGGTAATCCATCTGACGTGGAGATTATTGGATCAGCCTGGCACCTGCTCCAGGCCTGAATCCTGAATAAAACAGCTGTGGTAATCCGTACGCGAGGCAGACCTTCAGGTTGAAGCAAGGACAGGGCGTGCTGCCGAGGGGGTCTGACGCCCTGGAGTACCGGGACCCTGACTGGAGATGTCTGGTCTTCCCTAACGCAGCGGGAGGAGGCAGCGGGAGGAGGGGGGGTTGGGTGACTTTCAGTCAGAGGGAGCCTGTAATTTAAGACAGATTTAGACGAGATGTTTTCAAGGTCATGGCAGGCCTGGAAAAGGAAGTGATTGTGACAGATTCACCGTGCGACCCCTGGTGACTCTGGAATTCTGACAGCTTTCCCAGGATTTTACCATCTCACTTTTACCGTTTTGAGCAGGGTTATGAAAACCCATCGCACTTGCTCAAGCTATAGAGTAACCTCCAGGGACATTTGTTCTGCCACTTGAAACAGCTAGCATAAACACCATCGTTCATTAGCGCATAGCCTTCACTTCCAGCTCTGTCATTCAACAGATCCCGACTCAGACCTCTCAGGTTACTCTGCTACTGTCAACTGGCATGTTTTACAACCTCTGGCTTTTATTATGGGCCCTGTGGCTTATGTACAATGGGCCTCACTGTGGAATGCTCCACGGAACACCCTCCCTTCCCCATGTATGTGTGCACTCATGTGCAGCCCTGGTGATGCCTGGTGTAATGGAGACTGCCGTATCAGGGGCAGACGTGCTGCTCTGAGTGTACGTTCTTATTGGAAAGAGCAGAAAAATGAAAGGGTGACGGCTGCTGCGGAGCCCCTCATCAGTCAGCCCAACAGCCCAGAGGAAGGACTGTTTAAATTTGGCTCCGTGCAGCGCGCCTCCAGTTACGCCCAGACGGCCGATGAGGAATTGCGAGATGGGTTCCTGCTTTGTCAAGCAATTCTCTGGTCGCAGCTTCAGTTGCAGAAAGGCCTTTTTCATCTGATGCGCATGTGAGCTGTTTTTAAGCGAGTCAAAGGGGGGGAAACAAAGCTTTGTTTAACTTCTTGGTGCATTACGCAGGGTTGCAGAAATGCGCTCTGGTTTATGTCATCAAACCGGTTCATCTGGTACCAGATGGCCCTCCGGACGGAGAGGTTTCACCCGCAGGGCACCCAGACACCCTGACTCATTGAAAACGAGCTGCTCATGTTAAACGTTAGCCTAAACATCGGCTGAATGTTTCCATATGTTGCTTCATGTTCGGAGAAACCCTGTTTTTTTTTTGTTTTTTAAAAAATATTTGGTGCTGGTGAACGATGTTACCATCTGTGGAGGTTTGGCAACACGCTCTTTTCACTCATCCACTCACTCATTTATCTGTACTCACCAGGCCACATCTCAGTCCTGATGACTCTCTCCTTTCCATCGCCGTCAGTCATCCCTCGTGGTTCACGTCTGTTTGTTAGTCTTCTCTTCCTCCTCCCTCGCCTCTCCTGGTGTGTTTAAACTTTCTTCCCCTTCCCTTGTCAGATTGACTTATAAACATCAGCCTGGTGTTATCATTTCTGCTGCTCTAATTCATCACAGTTCCTGACAACTACATCATCTGTCTTGGCTTTTTTTCTTGTCAACTGGCTTTTAAATCTGTTGTGTTGTGACTCCTGATGTGATTTGTTTGTCTGTCTCTGTATGCGTGGTGCATTTTTATATCCTGACTGTGTCTCCTGGTTTTTTATGAGCTTGGTGCTCTTTGTATTTTTTTATTTTTATCTTTTTCTGTTAGCTATTACATCCTACCTTTTTCCTTATAAAATGTAACTATGCTACATTTCCACCAAGCAGCAAAGGCTATAACGGCAGTAAAGTGCTCACACAGGCTGTCTTGAAAGGTGTTATATTAATGCCAAAAATTCCATTTCCATTGGAATTGCTTTGCCTGGCTCAAGTAAAGGTTAAATATTAAGCCTCAGTGAATCAAAAAAAAGTGTAATTTAGCCTGACTGGAGTTTAAGTTCTAAAGCTTGATGCAGCTTTTGGACCCAAGGCTGGCCGGCGCTCCTGGATTCAGGACTAAATGATATGTTTAAAGGATTAACCAAGTCAGATTCTGCTTAAATGGCACATTAAGAAGCCTAAAGAGCGCGTGTGTTAGGTTTGCACCAAACCATCCGGCCCAACTTTATCAGAGAACCTGCAGTTGAAGACAGAGACGGGTTTGAATCTCTTAACGTTTCCTGTCCCCTCAGTGATGGCGCCTGAATTGGCTGGTGGACAAAAGGCGCCACGGATGGACAGACTGAGCTGTCGTTACGAGATGATGTGGAGGGATTTACCGGAACAGGTCAAAGGGAAGATCGCCGCTGCAGCAGGTGAGTCAGACCTGACCGTGATGGGAACGCACAGTCTGCAGGGGAATGGAGCAGAATCGAGGGAGAAGGTGATTGAAAGAGCATCAGCAGGGGGTCGGAGGCAGCAGACATCAGAGGGGATAATCGGAGAAGAAAACCAGGCGGTGAGAGACGAAGGTGTGAGAGATACGGAGGCTAATAAGCTGTGTTACTGGGTCTCTAATGCTGCTGTCAAATGTGGGCACCAGCACCTTGATCCCTTGGAATGTGACACACTTGAGTTTTAACAGGGTTGTGAGGGAGCTAACAGGAGGGTAGAAGGTGGGAAAAGCACGCTGACCGCCAGAGAGTTGTGTTTTTATAACAGCTGGAGGTCGAGCTCCAGCAGGAAAAAGACTCCAACCTAGAAATCACATCACTTCTGCACTTTTCTTCTGAGAATACATACCTATTACACCATTTGCTGTTGTCGAAAACATGAAACAATATATTTTCCTGCTGCAAAAATGACCTTTTAAAAACGTGCATGTCGGCAGACATGCGAGGATGTAAATGGGCCGCGGCGCGTCCGTGTGTGTTAGCTGATGGAGATTTGAAACATTAATAACCCAGCAGTGTTGAAGCTGGTCTTCAGACCGCTGCCTTGTGAAGCCCAGACACCAGCTGCACTCAGTTCGCACAAGGAAGCATATTTAACTGGTCTCACTGGGTCCCATTCATCATCGCGGCTGTCTTTGGTCTAGAGGACCATTTCCCCTTCCACTCCCGCCTCAGAGATGAAGAGTTCCTCTGGCTGGGCTCTGGCTCTCTCTCTGTTAATCTCTCTGCGCTCACAGCGTCCCGCCGCTGCTGGATGACACCACTGACGGCTCCGCGGCGTCAGGCCGTTAGCTCCTAGCTTGAAGCGGGTGGATTGTTGACTGGGAGGATGCTGACGGCCAGTACCATAGATTGAAACGCCGGCCTGTTTCAAAGGCTGACGCTCCAAACCCACCTCTGCTGAGAGGGGCTGGTAAATGGCGCATTCATGCAGTCTGTTGTGATTCCTTTCTCTTTAACTCTTCGGACCTCTTCAGAATTTTGCTCCCGTCTGTCGTGAGATCTGGAGATCGTGCACAGAATCTCATCAGCATCCCAGGGATCGGGCTGCTCTGCTTCCAGTTTTCTGGAGTTTTCTCACTCCCTGCTGCTAACATCCTAAAGCACTTAAAACAGCTTTTTCATGCTCAGCATCTTTTATGGACGGAACAAAGAGGAATGGTGGAAAATTCCCAAAAGAATATGATCAGGCACACGTCTCTGAATATTTTTAATTTATAAATGAGGCTCCAGGGTCCCTTAATGAAAAACTTTATTAGGAAAAATTCAATATTTGACTAATTTAGCCTTTCTCTTATCTTTAAGCTACTAGGACTAAGCAAGGCTCCGAAATTAATTTTCGGATTTGCACCTTTGTTCTTGTGATATGGAGCACCAGTTAACGGGCTCTTTGGCCTGTTTATCCCTGCTGGTTCATGTTCAGTTAATACTGCGCAGATTTTGGTTCAATCTTGCTTTTTATTTAAATCTGCTCCAGCGTTTGTTGGCTTCGCTGCCGTCGACCGTGTGTGATCCAGGCAGTTTATGGCCTCAGACTCGTCACTGCTCCCTCACTCCCACTCGTTCACCACAGGCTGTCGACTTTTATCTAAACTGGCAGCTTTTCTGTAACCACACACACCAACTTCTGCCTGCACCTTTTGTCCACGTATGACGTCACGTGTGGAGGTAAATATCTCTTGAATAAACCTTCTTCCTGCAGCCATCGTGTCTGGGACGGCGGTCGGCTGCTTCTCTTCCTTGATGGCTGCTGAGATGCGGGGATGGGGCGAGGCCTCCGTGACTCCGTTTTGACCTTTCTGTCCTCTCTCGGCGCCTGTAAAGATTCGTCTTGCTGAGGAATGTTGATGAGCGCTCAGCCTGAGGTGATGCTGGCTGACTGATGGATGAGTCAGAGCAGAAGGTGTTGTGCCATTTCAAATTTTCAGCTCCAGCTTTTGCTTTGCAGGTGATGAATTATGCTGACTCAGCTCTTATTGAAGACAGACGTGATAGCTCTTAGACTATGGATGGGCCTCTTTCTGTTTGACCAAAATCTCCATTTTGAAGGTTTTGTAGTCCGAACGGGTGTGATTGTTTGTCCCACAGTCGTGTCCTGTAATGGAGCGACACACACCGTCGCCTTTCTGAGCGCCTGGGCTCTTTTCCTGGCTCTCCCCACCTGGCGTAGCTGTCAGAGGCATGGCTCGGTGCCTGGGCAGGCAGACGTCCCCCAGCACGTCTGGGGAAAGCGGAGCTGAGCGATGGGAACGCGCCAACCCCGGCTCCTCCAGTCGGAACGTTTGTCCACTCTTTGGGGGCAGGACGGGGCTCCTGCACCTGTTCAGGCATATGTTAGCCAGATCTCTAACAACTTCACAAGACAGGTAAGTCTTCATTACAAACATGTCGCATATTTCAGTTACATTTCAGTCGACATTTTGTTCTCCGAGCATAAATTCAGACGCGAGCAGCAGCCGTCAGCAACGACAGATCGTCCTGTATCCGCGTGTCACGGCTCTGACAGTAAATCAGCTCTAGCTGACAGCCAATCAGCTAAACACAACACATTATTCAAGCCGGTGTTTTCATCTCAAACGTCCCGGGGGGGGGGGGTGTTCTGTTCTTTAACGCAGCGTTCACAGCAATCTAGACACCAGCGTTACCGCGGAGATGGACGATGCTGTTGTGCTGTGAACTGGCTTCCAGTGACAAGGTCGACACGAGCGCGGATTCACTGGGGTGATGTCATCCAACGCTGGCGTTGTCATAGAGAGCCTTTCAACGCGGGCAAGGTGCTTTCTGTTCTCAAGGTGAGCCTCCTTCCACTCTCCACCGGTGCGAGGAAAACAGGCCTTGATTTTCTGAGTTAAAGGCGCTGTCACATCAACACAGATGCCTCGACTTTGCTCGTGGAGGAGCTTATCTGTTTAGGACCCGTGTCATTAATACGATAAACAGCAGCGCAGACAGCCTGTGTTGTCAGTGAGCATGGGATTTGGCACAAACATCAAAGACTTTTTTTGGGGACAAAATATCATGTTAGAGGGTTTTTTAGTGACATGCCAGAAAATGTGGCTTGAGTTTAGTGATATTTTTTCTCTTTTTTGCTGCAAATGCAGACTGGATCCTGGATTCGCTTTGTGATGAAACCGTTATGTAGCTCCGTCCCACCATTTAGAGATTCCACTCATCTTATTCCGACCATTAAGTTTTGAAGTCGGTGCTTTTAGCTATTTTTAGATTTTACGCAGATTAGAAATACAAATGACGATCTTATCTGCCACACTTCCGTTCCTCCAGACATTATTTTCAAAACCCATCTGTGCCTGAGCTGCTCCCGTCTCTCTCAAGGTTCCTTTAATAATGAACAGTTTTCTGTCATTAATTAGCAACTGATCTCAAATACGCTTTTGATAACAGCTTGTCCTGGATGTGATATCTGCAGAAGTGACTCCTGTTCTAAAAGTGAAGGGACGGTAACAGCTCCAAAGCACATTAATACTTCAGATAAAAGGGTTCTACATGCCAGGTTCTGCTCACTGGCTGCACTTTATAGATGAATTAATTGGCAGCGGTGCCTAAAGTTTTCACTGGAAATGTCAGGAGGGGGAAAAAAAGGTTACTGGAGCAACGTCGCCAGTGAAGTGACAGTGCTGCGGGGTTCAGAGTGCAGGCTGGGATCAGCTCCTCTCATCTGAAAGGCACAGTTATTTCTGAATAATGTCAGGAGATAAAAATGCAGCTCAGCAGTCGTGAGATGTTACTCACGATGAAAGATGTCTGGATTCTCATTCATCCAGGGCACGGTTATCCAAAGCTAGATCCCTGCGTGCAGCTGGACTTGTTAAGGCTTCCATGAAGAGGAAACGTCTTCAGAGATCTAACTTTGGAAAACCGTGATGAACATTTTAAGAACTGCAGCTCTGATCAGCCGGTGCAGAATTTAACTACATTTAAGCTAGAAACTGTAAACTTGAAGAAACTCTTCTATATTTTAGTGCAGTGGATGAAATGTTGCATATTAGAAGTCATGATGTAAAAGTGATGACTTTTTCCTGGATATCTGGAGGAACTGGCTTAAACTAATCTGGTTAAAGAAACTTGGCCTGACGGACTTCATTAATGCAGCAGATAAATCCATCATGCAGATGCTGTTTCCAGTGTTCCAGGCACCTTTTGTGACAGTGTGGAAACCAGAAGTCCAGGTGCCTCCCTCTCTAGTTTTTGAGTTTACTTCTCCAACTCCGTGCTTTTATTTTCCGTCTGTGAGTTGTCGACTGCTCCACAGCTTCTACACGTATCGCAAGTTTGAATATGTTTCTGCTGTATTTCACCTTCAAAGCAGCCGCTCAGTCTCTCGGGAGTGTTTGTCACACCACTGTGCACAAACGCCTCGGCAGCTGGTGCAGTAAATGTGCTGTAATTGCATAGTCACACATGGATCTGGGTGTGTTTGCAATATCAAGCCGGATCTGTTCATCTGCGGTCCGTGTGATAATGATGCTGTCCATACCGCCACCGCCACCACCAGCGCCCGTATTTAGCCCTTTTGGATGCTTATTAGGGTTATTGTGTTGCTTTGCCCCGTTCCCCGGCTGCACGGGAGCCTCGCTGCGTTGCTGGTTGATTGGAGGAAATGCTTTTGTGGCGGGGAGTGATTGGGCATCAGCAGCTTTGAGCTCTGGGGTAATGGCCCACGCCGGGAGGTGTTGCAGCAGCAGAGTCGGAGGTGCTATCCTGTTAACAAGGAGCCCGCTGAGACAAGCTGCCAGCAACTGCTCAGAGAAACGTGCGATTTTGAGCGCGGCCAACATGACAGACAGCGGGTGATGTGCTTAGCACTTTTTAAAATTGAATACGATGCCCGGAGATAGAGCGCTGCTGCTGTTAAAGCCCTGCTTTACAGTGTTATGTGAGTCTGGAAGAGTGTGCGTGGAATGTTTCCTTTCACTTTCCCCATAACAGAAGGAAATCCAACATATAAGAATCCTGGGATCCTTAGAGAACTTTGATGCTTTGCTGGAAATGAAATTGAAGACGCTTCATTCCACGATAGAAAGGCAAAATGAATTCAAGCGCAGTTTCCCAGTTTCAGCGTATCTGTTGAAACCTCGTGTTTCATTAGTAACGCCTCCACGGGGGACAGTTGACACTTCTGTGGACAGTTAAATATGTCTAATCCCTGTGTGAGACTGTAGGATCCCGATAACATAATCACAATCATTGCATGCATAGCTCATGCTGATTATAATGCCTCCATGCGCTTAACTGGAGC
Organism: Arothron firmamentum; assembly: GCA_016586285.1. Classification (NCBI taxonomy): domain Eukaryota; kingdom Metazoa; phylum Chordata; class Actinopteri; order Tetraodontiformes; family Tetraodontidae; genus Arothron; species Arothron firmamentum. Next base: position 141,121 of record BJFM01001613.1, read on the forward strand.
GGCCAGTAGAGGGCGCACTAAAGGACAGGGCAGTTATCTAATGAGTGATAATGATCTTAATCAGAACAGGTGTTACATTCACTTCTTTTGTTTTGTTCTTAAGTGCTAGAGTAGAGTCAGTATTTGCTCTTTTGGCGGGTATTTTCGTCAGTTTACCTCAAACCAACACATCATTTAGACGTGAGTAATTGGATACTTGGCCACACGAGCTCGGTTTTCAGAGCTTCCTGCCGTATTTTCACATGTATGCTGATCTTTTCACCCACACCAGCAGCAGTAATTCCTGTGGACTTGCAGGATGTTTCACAGAATAACAAATAGTAGTGAGCAAACAATAAAAAGCAAACACACGGTTGCTCCATTCAAATGTTTGTCACAGCATGGAGACTTCTTGAACAGCCTTCTGCTGCTGACATGGAAAGGACCAAACCTGTGTTTAATAACGGTTTCAGCAATGTAAGAAAACACCAGCTTCTCTAAGAAAACAAAGGTAGAGCTATGCACCACGGCTGAAAACATCCCCAGCGATCATGTCGACTGCACGCAGAGTAATTCTCTGAGGGATCTAGTCCAGACATAATGAGAAAGAAAGACTGAGGGTAAACAAATCAACTCTTTTTGCAGGCCTAATTACAGGGCAGGTATAAATAACTATCAGAGAGGAGACAGCCATGCTTGTGTAATGTATTGTAATGGGCCGTGGGGAGTGAATGCATCATTCTCCTGCCTGTTGCTGTCACATGTTTGGCTCACAGCAGCTGTATCTCATCATGCAGATGTTCGGCTGCTCCGGCAGACGCGCCGTCCTGTTTACTTTTCTGCAGCCTGAAAGAGCTGCAAACAAAGGCTGCTCAGGTCAGTATAGTTAGCATCTGGACGAAGACCAGTCATTTTCTTTTTAATATACCAGCCGAGGTGATTGATGTGCACTCTCAGAGCGGTTTCACACAAAAGAACTTTTAATTTTGTGCTCCCTTAATTCAGAGTCTCGTCACACGTCATGCTTTGAGGAAGAGTTAACACTTTCCCACATAAATTAAGTATATGAGTGAATAAAAGAAAGCTTAATTTCATCCTCTTGGACATTTTTAGGTTGGAACAACAAATTCCAGCCTCAGAAATTCCAAGTCTGAGCACAAACAGCTGTTTGTGTCTCATTGATAAGAGCTAAACTGTTCATAAAAACATTCTGGGCATTTTTGGAATAAAAGGCTTAAAGGACCAAGGCAACATCCGAACATCTCAGCTTTAACTAGTTTTCCCAGAATGCCTTTCAGTGTCCTGTGTTTGGACCTACGCTTGTTGCTTTCAGTGAAAGGTCAGTGTGTGTTTGTGTGTGTGTGTGTGTAAATAAGCAGAATTACTGCAGGCGCACCCTTTGCTTAAAGCACAAGGTGCCATCTCATAAATTCAGCCTTTATATGAACGTCACAAGTGAAACCATCCAGAGACCACAGGCTGAAAGTTGTTTGCTGATCTTCTTTTATTGCTCCCAAAAATAACTTCCTGTTTCTGGCGATTTAAATGTGCGTAAAAGTGATCACGCGTGCTTTCACTTGACTCGTTTCATGGTCAAAACAGAATAATATGTAACAGTACAAGACTGAGAAGCTCGCAATTGTGTGTGTGTGCGTGTGTGTGTGTGTGTGTGCGTGTGTGTGTGTGTGTGTGTGTGTGTGTGTGTGTGTGTGTGTGTGTGTGTGTGTGTGTGTGTGTGTGTGTGTGTCCTCTCACATTCTGGCCAGCGCCTTCCTGCACTTTGTGATAAATGAGGTGGAGAGGAGAAGGGAAAAAAAATCCCCCAAACTGAATATTCCGGTTGCTGAAATGTGTTCAGCCAGGACAGATTGCAGTATTTTCTTCCCTGTTGGAGTGCTGTGAATCTCCAATCTCTCTCTCTCTGCTTTTCCCTTTCCCCATTTTTGCTACGCGGCACACAGGCAGTTTTGTGGCTACGCAGGCTGTCGCCCACCTCTCTGGCGGAGACATATGATCATCATGGATAAAAGATGACGCTGGCCCCCACGTGTCCACGGGATACTGCTGGGCTGGAAATAGCAGCATTAACGCAGGCGATATGCTCATCAAATTGGCCATCTACTATCAAATGAAGCACTTTGGGAAGCTGCTGCCCTGCTTGTCGGGTCAAACTGGAAGCATTGCTCTCGGCTGCGTGAAGATGGAGCGTGACAGAGGCTTGTGTGCGTCTGGTTCTGTGTTTTCCGGTTTTCCCCGAGCCCTGTTTAAATAGCCGTGGTGGTGGTTGATCGAGGGAGCCTCTCGAAGCGTCCGTGGAGATTCCACCAGCAACAGTCGGCCTCCTCTGGAAGGAAGGGGGCCCGGAACCACTGGAACCACCGGTGCAGCTCGGGGACAGATGCAATGAAAAGGATGAAGCAGCCAACCCCCAGGTGGGCTTGTGGAAGCGATTGTGTGTGTTGGTGTATAGCAGGAGCTGCGGCACCTTCTCTCTTGAAGCTGGTTCTTCTTCTTGGTTTTGGTCCCCGGCGTCGGACAGCAGGTTCCTGAGACTGCTTCATCTCCCACTGCCAAACTCACTGAAACGGCAGGTTTGATAAATGATGCCTTGCTTCAGCCTAATAACCTGCTGCAAATGGCTGAGCCCGGATGCTCCTGTGGGTCTGCAGCTCAGTGGAACCATCACAACCGCAGAATTATGAACAGATTCAGCCAACTTAGAGCCTTCAGGCTTAAGAAATTATTTCCTTGTCATTAGAAACCGTTGACATTTTAAGTGGAGTATTACACTTGTCTGACGAACCTTTAGGGAGAATAGTAACGTTTCCTCCCTCAAGAGACAAAAGCCGCCAGTGAAATCCTGCCTGGAACGCTCAGTCTTCTTTATCAGCTACTGTTACTTCTGCTAATGACCTCACACATGAATAAAGCCCTCATTAAGTGATCAAATAAGTATGATGAGGTCTATTACTTAAAACAGTTAGGATGCTACTCTGAAGCAACGGCTGGGTTTAATAATGCACGATGCACAATAAATGTGGCTTTTATGGCCTCAGAGGAACTACACCGACTGCGGCAGTAAAAAAATCCAAATGGTTTTAGGAGAAAGTGCTTTGATGTCACTGAATAAACGTTGTAAACTGGATTGTTGTTGGTTTGGTACCATTCAGCTGCAGCTGGTTGATGCAGTTTTTCATGTGTTGTCCAGGTTTTCCATCTTATCTCTGCTGCACGGCCAGAATGGGAGGTTTAGGTTGTTGGGAGGTTCAGGTTGTTGGGAGGTTCAGGTTGTTGGGAGGTTCAGGTTGTTGGGAG
>BJFM01001614.1:0-18516 GCA_016586285.1 Arothron firmamentum
CACACACACACACACACACACACACCTCTGTCCCTCTCAGATGGTGAAGTGCTTCCTTTATGAAAGTGCTTGCAGCACTCAAACGGACGCTCTCTGGAGTCTCTCTCCCCTCCAGTAGGAGTTAAGTGAGTGGTAATATCTTCAAACGAAAACTCTCCGACAATTAATTTGTGGTCATCACAATTCGTGAAATGACATTCATTTCTAGCTCTCCTGCTGATGAATTCAAGAGTTTCATGAATACACTTCAAATGAATGTTTCAAACGAAGCATTCTGGCAGTTTCCTGAAAACAGCACACGGCTTCATCAGTCTTTATCAGACTCAGAACCAACTGACACTGTTACAGGGTTAATAACAAGAGAATCAGATGTGGTAAAAGTTTTTTTTATTTTTACATGTATTTAAATTAATAATCAGATAAATGAATCGACTATTTTATTCCTATTATTATCAGTGACTTGTAACTCATCAAGTCAAAACCAACGGGAGCTCAAAGACCAGGTCTGTTTACCAGAAGTCGGTTTGATTTTGTGTCCGTCCAGCGTCTGTCACGTTCGGATTTTTCATTTTAAACAGCTGTTTTTGATGATGTCTGGAGCCTTCCTGCACTTTCTGCTGGCTTTATTCGTTTTTATCCTCTTTGCCGCTGCCTGTTGGGGCTGCTAGCTGGATCTCACATGCTGGTCACCCTGTTGACCTGAAGGTTGTTGGTTGGCCCGTTTACAGTACAGTACAGTAATGATCTCTTTAACTAGTTCCTGAATCCGAATGAACGCTTGTGGCGGACACTGGGGGGTGGTGTACTTCACATCAGCTACCACAAACAAAAAACAGGTTCTTCAAATTGAAAAAGCGTCAATGGGCCACTTCTGTTCAGAATATTGTTAGAACTGCTGAGGGGATAGGAAGTGAAGTGATAAGGAAGCAGGAGGCGGGGTTCTTCTCTTGTGCCTCGATTACCTTGGAATGTTTCAGAACTTAAGGCACACAGAAGTCATAAGGGGGGGCATAATGCAGACAAAACGTTGAACGCATGGGAAGATGTGATCTCCAACGGCAATTCAATTGTCCTTGACTTGGAAGCAGCAGCGGCATCACGTGAATGCTGCTGCAGAGGGCTGCATTAACATACGCTGCACCTAAATGAGAGAAGGACAGATGGTGGGCCGCCGGTTGGTGTTTTCTGTGGCTGGTGGAGCGACTTTCCATCAGAGAGAACCCACCCATGCAGGCGGGGGACTGGCGCGCCATCACCGTGCTCCTCTTCTTCATCCGCAGCAGCTTAGTGGGACCGTCAGCCACCAAATTAACAGCTACTCTCCACCTGTGAAGTGGAAAATATCGCTTCAAATGGCAGTGAAAATAATATTTTAAAAGAATGGATCAAATCTTTCTGTTTTTATTATTTTTAAATGTGTTTATTCATTGTCAGGTCGTTGCTTCTGTGTTTCGGGTACAGAGCGTTCCTGTGTTTGTTTTCCCGAGTGCCTGAGTTTGACCCTGGCCGTATCCCACCTCATCTCGTTGTCATTTTCTGTATGAGATTGCCTGTTCCTCTGCCTGCTTGTGAGTGGCGATTAAAGAAGAGTTAATCTGCCCATTATGTTGCACTTGGGTCCTTAACATAAAGCCTGACATCAAGCTGGAAAAGCTTTGTTAACAGAGAACAACGACTTCTTTACACTCTGCAGCCGCCTGCCAGCAGTGACCATCGCGCGCTTTGCCTTCAGAATATATCCACGTCCCACAGTTTCGGGGACACTACGGAGAGCTGTGCTGCCAACATTAACGCCAGCTCGAGCTCCTCCCTGATCGGGTCTGACAGCGTTGATGGAAATAAATTGGATTTACCTCTGATCGATAGGCGGGATCCATCAGATATGGAAATGTTCACCAGAAAGCTGCAGATCACAGTGACTGGCTAAATATGACATCATTGAAATCCCACCATTTACATGGCTGCCTTTGAGGCTGCACACAGCCGCCATAAAGTCACCGAGTGTGATATGACCTCAGAAATAACTGACATTTGCAAGTTTGCGGGCTCAGTGCACACAAGTGCATTACATTTACATACAGGCCATTCAAACAATGAGGGGGAGCATTAAAAGGGTGTCTGGGTTCAAGGACAACATTGACAGCAGATTCACTTTTGTCCCCTCAGCTTACAGGACGGTTTCTGGACCAGCGAAGGCAGTGTGTGAGGGTACGAGATGACTGTCCAAGAAAATATGTATCAAACAATCAGCCCACTGTTTTTTACATTATTAATTTACAGCTCAAAGCTTGAACATACCAACAACCCTTCATTATATTTTTTATTTAAGTATTCAAATTAAAATACCTTCTGCTGACTGATAAACATAAAAAAAAAGGAAATAGTAAATACACTGCAATACTAAAGGACGTCATAATGGAATGGAAAAAAAGCCAAAGAGAGACAAGTTGTCTTTACCCCAAGAGACAAAGAAGTACAAAGTACTTGCGAGAAATAGAGCCCGATGATCTGTCAGACACCAAAAAAAGCAGAGGAAACATAATTACAGAGTATTTAAATGTGCCACTAGAACAAAAAACAACCAAAAAGAAATGTGAAAGATATGACCAAAGCAGAACAGAATCTTCATATTATAAAAGAACAAGTAGAATACAAATGAAACTTAAGAATGATATTAGGATACGCAGAAACATTCAGGCCATAGGTTGTTCTATTCTATAATGCAGGGATTCAGTGCCAGCCTTCGCTGCACTTAACGGTATTAGCTTATGTCAGAACCTCTGTATCAGCACAGACACGTTACTGCCAAACATACTGAACCCGGGATGCAGATTGCAAACAGCGCCCACATTTACTGCAGCTCAATCACCTAAGAGCATCCACAACCCATTAAATTGCATCTGCAAACAAAACTGGGTCTCTCTCTCTCTCTGAAAAGTGAACTCCTTCCTGATGGAACGAGGCTCTCCTCTCCCTCCAGTCTCACAGCTCAGAGGAGTAATATAAAAACAGACTCCCCGCCCTTGTGTGGCTGCCTCCTCTTGATGAATGCACCCCTCACTGGTGAAATGTAGCTCGCAAAAGCTATTGATTTTTGTTTCTTCGCCGCTCTCCTGCTCTCAAATCAGGCCGGTGCTACAAAAAGACACGGCGGCTCAAGCTCCACCGTTTCCCACGGGAGAACACGCGCAATAATGAAACCCATCCACATCGCCCAGGTGACGCTGCAGCCCACAGAAATAATAATCCCCTCTTTCATCAGCTGCTAAGTATTTCCAATTTCCTTCTCCTAGATCAGAAGCACCGTCGATGATGTGGAGCAGAGGAGGAAACCCCAAGGAGAGCCTAGGCTGGCTGTGGCTTCACCGCCACTCATGAGCCATCAGACCCCGGTAAAAAGAAACGGCTGCATGTCACAGTTCAGCGGAGGGGAAGAAGCCATTATGTGACATAAAAATTCAGCTGGTGGCTCAGGTTTATACCCAGGAGACACTTCTGTACCCGAAAATGACACATTGCACGCTTAGGATGTGTATAAACCTGCATTTGATAAACTTGTAGAGGAAAAAAAATAAATCTGCAGCTAAAGAGTCCAATGGGGGCCGTTTCACCTCTAATAACCACCTCTGAAACTTTATCATGCATGAAGGACTAAAGTTTATTTGAGTCAAGGTAGATCATTTTTCTTAAAAGCCTGCCAACACCAGCAGACAACAAGGCACCATCAGAGGAACATGTTCATATTAGCTGATGTTATATTTTTATGTATACAGTTAAATTCTACTGCGTCAACCCCTGCCTATGCTGTTCCTGCTAATTAACTAAAACAACACATCAGCTAAAGCACTTATTAAATGCATTAATTCACTTTTTTTTTTAGCATTATAACAATCTGCCGTGCTTGTTCTGGATTATCTTATGTTTGCTGCATGTTTGTTCCTCCCTCTTTCTTATTCTCTCTCTCTCTTCCTCTTCCTCTCTCTCTCTCTCTCTCTCTCTCTCTTTCTTTCATTGTGTCTGTCCTGTCTCCAGGTTCGTTCTTGCTCATAAGTCTGGTCCTGCTCAAGATTTCTTCCTGTTAAAGGGGAGTTTTTCCTTGCCACTGTGCTTACCTGGGGCTTCAGACTCTGGGTTTCTGCTTCTGTAAAGCACCTAGAGACAACTTTGATAGTAAAAGGTGCTATAAAAATAAATAAAATTAGGTTGAATTAAAATGAATCAAATCAACAGGCCATAATGTACTAAATAAATCCACAAGCATCACACAAAGGAACCATCAGAGTCTGTTGCCTGGTGATGGAGATTACGTCGTTGTGTTGGTTGGATGGCAACACTTTTGTGTCAATCCCAAAATAATAATTGTTTTTCAGAAGCTATTTCTGAAATGAGGGTCAGAGTCATGCGAGGAAGTGACACGCGTACCGTCTCCTCCCATACGAGTCTGACTCCTTTCCTTCACCCCGGCCCATTCTGCGGGCATGACAGCTTAATGCCCGGCCTATTGCTGGATCATTACACAAGTCCATCTTCTCTGCTCGGCCCTCGGTCGCGGTGGGTGGTCACATCTGAGAACAGCATGTTTTTAATGTCTTCACCACAGGAGTTGGGGGTTGTGTTCACCACGACGGGGACCATGAGCTTGACATGGCTGACACGCACCACAAGCATGCTGTCACAATTTTGCACTGATTTTGTTTTTAGATAAATCAGAAACATTTGGTTGAATTTATGTTTTATAGTATAAAAGAACCACTACAAAGGTCGGCTTTCAAACAGCGATCTATTCCTTCTCTGTTGAAGGTCGCAGGTCACTGGTGCCTGGCAGTCACTGGGTGAATAAAACATGCACCATCTGCACCCAGTGGCAGTCTTGAAGAAAGATGGAATCCCTCACTCCTCCTCCAGAGATGACAAGAGTCTTCAAAAAGGTTTTGTAGGGATCTAATTTAAGAAATTGAAATGAACAACCCAGCGCTTTCAAAAGTCTGACATTATAACACTGACCCTCACAGAGAGCATAGATAAACATGACAGCTACTAGCAGTTAGCATTTTAGTAGCTAGTGGTCTTTTTTAGTTTGTTTTGCTTGTTTTATTTTTTTTAAGTTCACTCTCAGTGAAGTGAAGCTCGTTTTAATGCCTTTAGATTTACAGCTGATCTCAATCACAGGATCTGAAGAAACTGTCCTTCTTTGCGTCGCCAGTGTAATCCGCTTGCCAAAAGCAACATAACAAACAAAGCTCCGAACACCAAATGCTTTGTGAAACATTGACTTCATAGACTTATCAGTGCAGGAGTCTATATTTAGAGACCAGCGATGCCACAAGAATAAACAGACGATGCTGTACTGACAGCTATGTCAGCCAAAAGCTGCAAGTCCAGTTTTTACCCTTTTTAGATCAAACAGTTGTCATTAAGCCCCACAGAGAACAAAGCAAATAGAAGAGACAGCACCAGGTGAAAAGACTCGTCAAGTCAACCTCAAATAAGTGTGCAGAAAATTAAACTGCCATTTGTTTTCTGTGAGCGAGTAATGACAAGTTGACAAGGCAATCCAAACACTATGGCGCTGCCAGCGAAGGCCTCCCATTACTGTGAGCACTCAACCATGCCAAATTGGCTGTTTCAGAAAGAGGAGTTTACTCTCTGCAGTTTGTGATATATCATAAAAGTACAGCCAGACAGCGCTTGTATTGTTCATGTGCATATTTTAGGAGCCAACCAATTCTCTCTCATTATTATGCATTATGTTATGATGCGCAGTGTATCACAGCATGATACGGGAAATTCCTTTGAAAAACTGATTTGTTGCTTATATTCAGGAGTATATTTTTATTATTTGATTATTATTTTGAACCAGAACCAGAAATTATTGGGAAATAGTGGTGCAACATTAATTTATAATTGTATAATCATAATCTCTCATTGTTGTGTGATTGCCTCAGCATCCAGTTTAAGCTACTGTGTTCTGCTAAGTGCCATATTTCGTTATAAAGAAAGAGGGGTTTGTCCTAATTTGGCTTTAAACATTAAGATTCCTGTTAAAGCTTGTTGATGCGCCAGTGATGTTCTACTGCCTCACAATTTTTTGTTTCTGTTGCTCATTTTCTTTATCTCCATCCTCCAATTGGACTGGGTAGCAGCCTCAGCAGTGAGGCCCAGACACTCCTTTCCGATGGTGTTTCCAGGCTAGGTGAGAGAACTGGTCTTTCCAGTGTATCTAGGATCTCCTCCCAGGCAGACATGCACAAACCACCTCCTCCGGGCAGGCATTCAGGGAGCATCCTGAGCAGATGCTCAAAGCAAAGGAGTAGCAATTGTATTTACCTTTTTTTTGCATCAGTCCCTCGCTCTTGCTATCATTTTGATCTCTGAATGATGGAGAGCAGCGAGAAGGAGGCCCGAACACTGACATGTTGGCGGCAGGGGATGCTTGAGCATAAACTTCACTTTGATGACACGAAGAAGGATGGCACAACAGAGGAAGAGCTTAGATCCCATCAGGAAGAGCTGAGCCAGAGCTGACGGTCACTGGGCTGATGTTTGGGTGGGGGGGTTTACACAGAAAAACACCAAAATGGGTTCCAGTGACCATTTAATAGAGCTGGAGGATGTTGCATTGAAGTGAAAACACAATTTGTCAGAGACTAAATCGACAGGATTTGTTTTTATTGCTGGTGAAACAGGAATAAAAACTGCATTTTCAAGGTAGCTTATGGAATCTCAGAAACCAAATCCTAAAGTTTAAGAAAATGGATACTTTGTCAGCTTAGATTGTAGAATTGTAGTCTATCTATTTTTTTTCTGCACATTTTTGCTGTCCAGTTGAAACTAAAACTGCAGAAAGGGCAATTTGTCAAATAGTGAACAACATATTTCCATTTCTGGATCCTGTTCTATATTCTGAATTTGATGCTATTGAAGCACAGTTAAACACGCTGGAACATGTCAGATAACTGCATGATTTCGCAGCATCAAACGCTCTTTTAGCGGCTCCATCATCACGTCCCATTAGAATCTCGGAGCTCCACATGAACATATTGTTGAAACCACCAAAGAGAACCCAGAGGCAGCGATACTGTTGGACCGTGTTCCCTGCAGCAGATGTTATGCTGTCTCCAGCCGCCAAAATAACCACGGGCTAAGACTGCATTATGGGGATTCCACCAGTAACAGTCTGGCTGGAGAGTCAAATACAATGCTATTTTCCACAGCAACGAACTACACAACTGACCTCTGTTTTAATGGGGTCAGCACAGGGGCACAGGCTAAAATAAAAGCATGAATGAGCAGGTATTTCACTTTGAGAGCCTTTTTTCGAATAAATATTTACAATGTATTGTTGCACACCATTCAAACTAAAAAAAATAGTCATAACGGGAATCATCCACAGTTGTTCGATTGCTGATAGATCCCTTTTAATTACCGGACCAAAAGGTTACTCCCTGTAAAAGCAGCTCTTATGTCGTTGAATTTTTACAATCATCATCGTTTAATGGGCCCTGGCTCAGGTCACAACATGCGGTGATGGGAATTCTTGCTGTTAAAAAGGAGGCCAGATCGTTTGGCTGAAAAATGCTCGTCTGTGGAAACCCAAATCATTATCTGATGGCTCATTCCAATGCTCTGAGAGAGAACTGCAACTGCAACTGATCCAAGGTCTGTGAAGTTCTGGAAAACATCTCATAATGTGCCTGTATGGCCTCCACATCTGCGCACACCCAGGCGTGCTCCAGATTAGACAACAGATGGTCGTCCTGAGAGGCTCCCTGACATAGATGCACATGAAGCTGGATCCAAATATGATTATGTGTTTGACAAATATGCGATTGATGAGCTTAGTTTTTGTCTCATGACAACACAAAGCCAAGTTTAACAAGGATTTACTCCTTCATACAGTGCAAAAAAGAATAACAACAGCTGGAAACATTAGAATTCTCAAGCCTGGTATTTTATTTGGAGCAGTTGGGCTAAAACTTTTGAACAAAGACAAAATGTCATTATACACAATACATAATTTGCTGAGAAGGAAAAAGAAATCAGTTTAATTTGTTCTGTAATTTTTCCTAAAATGAAATAGATTTCTCCAAACCTGAGGATGTTAAAAACTTGATGGATCAGGAGCCCAAACAACAACAATGGCCAAAACATCGCGCCCATTCACCTGAAAGTGCAGTTTCCAGGTATTGATGTGTGACTGAATCAATGGCTGAGCTCTGACACAGAATAATGAGGGAAGACTCTTGGATGTAGTTCTGCTCTGTGGTCTCTGCAGTGCTCAGCGGCTTACCCAGCTACCATTCTAGCAGCCGTTACAAACAAAGTGCAGAGACACAATCTGAAAAATAATAATAGCACCCTCTGTCTTTATCATGAACCAGGCAATGAGCATTTCAGATTTCTATGTTTCTCAGCCATAGCCTCTGTTTGAAATAACTACTAGTTTCAGTCACTTTAATTAGTTTTTGTCAACAAAAAGCCATTTCTTTTTTCATACACACATAAAAAAGCCGCCCTGCAAGGACGAAATGCTTTTTAAATGTAATTCACACAGCCGATTCTGTTTATGTTTTCCTTTATGAACTGTGGCACACAACGCGAGAAAACCAGGCAGCCAATATTGGACGAAGATGACTGTTTTTGTTAGCACAATCCATCAATGCCACGTTGTAGAAGTGAGAGAAGCGCAAGCTCGAGTATAGTTCCACACATAGGTTAAAAAAAAAAACCAAGGGATTTTTTTTTTCCTGTTGTAATGACATGGTAACATCATAGTAACAGAAAGTTATTTTTGATAGTATTTTATATTGTCAAAATTCCTCATTCAACGTTATTCATCCCAGCCTGAACCTCAAAGATGTCAAGTTCAACTTTGGTCAACAATGAAATTCCATATGTGTTTCGCCCTGTTACCTATATCCCTGCACTGTATTATCCAAATATAGATCCAAGGAATATGATGTGATACTACAGGTTTTGACATGATATCCAATCCAGTGAGACACTGGGGAGCTATCAGGCTAAAGAGACCCTCCTGCCCTTCTCACCCTTCACCGTATTCCCCACCGGGCATGAACAGAAACCCAACATGGACTCTCCTGTACAGCCAAGCATCTTTGGTGTATTCTGGTTCATGTCTGCTCCTCTGTGCCTTTCTTTTGTCAGCTGTAATTGTGTTGCTGCTCTGAGACAAAAACCAAAGTAGATCATGTCAGGATGGATTAGCATGATTTATTAAAATTTAGATCCAGCTAATTAAATACTATGATGGCTTTTTTTCCCCCCTCATCATGTAAACCTGCCAGAGAAGAAGTCAGGAGGGAGATCTTCCACTGTTCTTTCACCTGGGAAAAAAAACTGCCAAGCGGGAGAGGAGAAGAGAAAAGAAGCTGAATGGCTGGAGCCGGGCTGATGGAAAAGAGCTGCATGAATGATTTACAGTATGTGGAGTTATTCCAGGTGAAGCAATGGTTAGCACTGTTGTTGCACAGCAATAAGGCTCTTCATGCTGTAGTTAAGGGTTAAGTGGAGATTCTGAAATATCCTTCTTTTTTATAATTATCGGATGTAAGATGGACAAATGGAAAATACGAAATGATTATTTTTATGCTCACACTTTACTTCGACGCTCTCCAGCACAAACCTTGTCCGTGATCATGACTCAGTTGGCAATTTTCCAACAGAACGCTCTGTCTTGTCCTGCTTCCTACGGGACATAAGGACGTTCGGTTTGGCGGTCGCCTGGTATTGCACCACCCCGAGGAGTCACAAAGAAGGCCAGCGCCTATTAATGGCTGACCCAGATGTCTGGAAATGGCTCAAAACAACCTAAATGTGTAACAGCAGACATCTCAGCGGGGGCCGTCGTCTAGACACCACGTCAACGTGTTGTGCTGAAGCGCATGTGCTTCCTCCCCGTTAACCACCTTTCACCTTCAGCTTTGGTTGGACATTAATGTTACTGACAGCTGTCGTCAGACCCGTCGTGGCCTCCGGGTAGGTCAAATCCTGACTCAAAGTATAAATAAGACACTGATTTATTGCGACATTCCACTAATAGTTGGGTTAGGTGAGGGTGTAAAGGTCAGGCTATCGGTTCAAGGACAGGTCACGCACAAACTTCCCCCATTTTGCCTCCACGAATGATGAGATCAGTTCAGAACCATGTGGGAAAATGTCTGAATTGAATTAGCATTGTAGCAGTTTGTTTGAATATTAATAGAACTTTAAAGAAAGAAGACTCGCAGTTTCACGACGGTGATGACGTTAAAATAGCTGAGAAAATACAAGACAAGATGGCACCCAGCTGGCGAGGAAACAAAATTCATTTCATTTTCTCCTCCCTCGCCTCCTGTTTAAATGAAACAATTGAAAACAAAAAACAAAAAAAAACTGGTTCACTTCAAACTTGCTTAAACAGCAATAAAAGAGATCATCCTCATCAGCTGAAGATTTACACTATCCAATGTGGATGGCTCCTGGATTGACAGTCTCCCCCTCACTCCCACTGAACGTATCTATCTATCTATCTATCTATCTATCTATCTATCTATCTATCTATCTATCTATCTATCTATCTATCTATCTATCTATCTATCTATCTATCTATCTATCTACACATAGTGTTTTATAGTGTTTTGGTATACATATATATATATATATATATATATATATATATACACACACACACAGAGATGACAGCCAGCAGTCATGCATGTGGGCAAAATATTAGGAGCAATTCCAGGGTTCAGTATCTTGCTCAAGGACAGCTTCTGACATGAAAGTCACTCCTGCAGTTGCTGGATGACTGATTTTCCTCCTCAACCACAGGCAAATTTTACACTGCAGCAATTTGACAAAATGAAAATCTGCTTCCTGTTATCAAATCGACAGATGCGTTCCGCTTTTATTTGAATCAGCGGAGATGATGGATTCTGGACTGGTGGTGAAACTGTTATCAGCAAGCAAACTATGAAATCCAACCTTTCATTTCATCTAGGTGACATTATCATTATTCCACTTGTCCTTCTCCTTCTGACATGTTGCCAAATAATGGTCAAGTAATGTGATGAGGTTAGAACCTCCTGCCCTTTACTGTCTCGGCCATTTAGCATTTGTTTTGTCTTCAGAGTGGTCAGGATGGTTAGACTCACCTCTGAATTCCCTGCTTCACTCACAATATAACCATTTATTATGCCGTTCCTTCCTTCTTTTACCTGTTCCTTCCTTTACCCCTTGAGATAACAGCACCGTTCTCACCATGTGAGGTTAGTGGTGTTGGAAGGGGAACCCCAGGACGCTCCAGTGTGGTCTGTCAAACCATCTATCTTCTCTTAACCACCACTCGTTCCTAATCAGGGTCACAGGGAGTGCTGCAGTCTATAGCAGCAGGCACCATGGGAATGGCTGCCCTGACACATCACCGGTCCACACACACACACACACACACACACACACAGTATCCACTCGTGCTCTCACAACCAGGGACCACAGGCAATTCTTTTGATGAAACTAGTGGGCATGTTTTTGGACTGTGGGAGTGTGTTATCTCCATTAAACCGAAAAGTGTTGCAGAACTTCTCTTTCTTCATTTTTGTTTTGTTATTATTTCCTGGATTCTCTTTTTTTCCACTCTGTTGCATAATTCATAAAGTTATTCTCCTCTCCCCAGTAAGTTTATATTTCCATTAGTATTGGTATGTTTTAAAGATTACTTTTAACGTTATGGGTGGAGTCCTGACTGTCAAAAACACTGTAAATCGCAATTATTTAGCTGTCATTTAACTTAATGGTTGAGTGCCTGAGGTTAGATCTCTGCGTGCAGCTGGACTTGTTGAGGACTTAGGAAACCTAAACAAGTCCAGTGACACACAGAGATCTACTGCAACTTTGGATAACGATGACCTGGATGAATGAGAACCTACACAGACATAATGGTTGAGTGTGGTCACTCTTGTGGAAATATTCAGAAATCCTCCAGCAGCTGCTGCTTGCTGACTGATCAGAATGACTTTACTAAACAGCATGAGAAAAAAATCGCTCTCTGAAGAGAAAGAAGTGTTAAATTAGGCTTTTCTTAACTTAAGCTACTCGATGTCTGTAGACAAATGTGGTCTTTATTCATCTCAACCCAGGAGACAGATTCTGCAGCAGGAATTCAGTGATTTGGATTTGCGGCAAAATGGACCTGCAAGGGCATGAAAGAACACTGTTCTGACTGACACGGGCTTCAGTGACGACTTGTGTATTTCAGTTTAGACTGTTATTTTAGTTCCTGTGCATAGTCTGTCAGCTCCAGCCTCTACTGAAGAGTAACTAATGGAACTGAAAAGAATTGATGCTCTTTTCACTTCCAGAAGAGTATTTGCTTCTTGTTTATGGGATTATTTTCCATTTAGATTCGATTTTCTGTTCTGACTCTGGCTGAAACTGGCTTGTGCATTTCAGTTTAGTCACGTCAAATAAAAGAAATTGCTGTCAAACAAGGACCTAAGTCAAGTTGAAGCACTAGGGAGAGATCAAATCTGATGAGACACTTCGCTTATAACCGGTGTAGACAGGCTCTTTTGAGCCGAGTCAGGGGTCTGGGCCCTCTGCTAATGTAGATTATTCACAAGCTACTCTGAATTACAGTGCAGTGCTTTTCTTTAGTTGTACAAGATACATTTTCCACCTCTTTAGAGTGAAAAAACAACAACAAAAAACGGAGATATCACTGAGTGCCAATCTGCAGATGGGCGTCAATTAGAGGTCACTTCCATTCATTTGACCTCTGACCTCAATTTTCCTCCAGCGTTATTCCCGAGAGAGCAGGTGAGCCACGTGGATGTCAATGAATTACGAGACAATTCCCCATTTCTGCATTCACGACTGACTGCACCGGTGGTTTCTGACGGAACACTACATCAGTCACGCTATTCCGGATCCTGGGAGACTGTCAGCTTCATCAGGAGAGACGACTGAGCGGCTCTGAAGACTGACACATGACATCAAAGGAGGGAGTCCACGCAGATATCTGCCTTATTTTCAGACAGACGTAAGTCTAAACGTAAACGGTGAAGTGCTATTAATCTGTGGACTTGTGCGTTCCTACTTAAAGCGACGTGCTAACGTCTCTAAAGTCTCCTGTAATAAAATAGGCGTAAGGTTATGAAGAGAAACTGGTATTTGCATCCATTTTTAAATAAATAATCATGATAAAAGACAGTGACATTTGTTTGAAAATCTCTCATTGGAGCCTTTTTCAATTCCATCATAGAAATATTATGTGACATAAGGAAAGCTCTAGATCAAAAGAAGAAATGACAGAATGCTATTTTTTATGTAATTACGTGATTTCTTTGGTAAAATGACCAACCGCTGTCTGATTAGTGCTAGCATTAAGATCAAACTTTACAATTCCAACTGTGTGGCGACTAAAACACCCCTCTTTACTAAATATCAATTTTTATTCTTTTCCTTTTCCTGCAGTGAACCTTCAATGTCTATGTTTATTCCAATTTTCAAAGATGATCCAACTGTGACACAACACAGCGTGTGCAAATCCAGTCCTCAAGGGCTAGATTCAAGCATGATTCTGTGTCCTTCCAGGCATAAAAGCCTTTAACAATGGAAGTAGGAGCCCAGGTGAAAGCATTAAATGTGCTTACATGCGCTTGCATGTATGTAAGCGCATTAAATGCGTTTACATGCACGCAAGAAAATCAAATTTCTGAGTTAGTCAGATTATATAAAATGCATGGGGACCCTGTAGTTCAATAAAGATCATCACAGAGAACTCCAAATGGAGTCAGACTAACACCCCAGATGAGATCGATCGTGAATCGATTTCTAGACAGCGGAATCTCCGCGTATGCTACATTTCACTTGCATCTGAAATAGCCGTTCTATAACAACAAGAAAAACAATGGAACATGTGGCCACAGTCCTGCAATGTGTCCTCACTTCCTCACTCTTGTGCCGCCGACCACTTTCACCGGCGAGCGAAAGTCGTAGAGTCAATCTTGCGGTCTGCGCTCCCGGCTCAGGTTAGCTTAAGCTAACTTTGTATATAAGACGAATGTCCGATTCTTTCTTCACAATTCAGAGTGCCGTTCATAACGTCGGTGCCAATTAGGCATTATATTTCACCTATATGCCTCGTAGACGGACAGTCCGGTTGCATAAATTGATCACGCCAAATGAGCTAAAAGTGTAGTCTGATTTAGGCGTGGATTGAAACACAGAAACCCTTGAACCTAGGCCTCAAGGACTGGATCCGTCCACCCAGATAACACTTTGACTCAGTCCGAACTCCTCATGCTGTACGGACCTCGTTCTCTGTCAGTACTTGCCTATGCTGTTCCCTTTTTCATAAAAACCTGCCTATGCTGTATATATGTATTGTGTATTATGTATATTATGTTTGCTATGTTTGCATATTTGTTTCTTTCTCTTTCTCTCTCTGTTTTATTCTCTCTCTCTTGTCTCCCTCTTCTTCTCCTTTGCCCAGCTGGCTTTCAGCCAGATGGTTCCTCCTTGTAAGCTTAAGAAGCTCAAGGAGCTCAAGTCTTGCTCAAGGTTTCTTCCTGTTAAAGGGAGTTTTTCCTTGAATTGAACAATAATAATAGACTGAAAAGTTTGTTTAAATGGAAGAAAAAAAATATAAAACTCACAGTAATTCAAAGAACATTTGTTGTGTGATAAAGAATTCATCATACGTTTTTTTTTGTGTGTGTTTTTTAGAGTGGCTGAGTGTTTCCTTGAAGCTACAGATACGTCAGCAGAATAGCCTTTATTTGACCTGTGACTCACAAACCCTGCTCGCTGACTGATAATCAACTCTGACTGACCTTGCTTACCTGTAACCCTCAAATGGTGTCGCACTCCATTGGCCAGCTGACCAAGCGTGAAATGATTATTGTGTTCCTACCTGTGAGATTTGGTCTTCTGCTGAGCCATAAATCAGCTGAAGATACAGGCCAAAGGAGACTATTATCCAGAGTCATCTATTTTTAGACGGATGGATCCGACACGCAATATAGAGATAAGGACTTTGACGGAAAATGGGAGGATGATGCCAGAGAAGAGAGCCTAAAAGGGAGTTTAGGAGAAGACAAAGAAGGAAGGAGTGAGGGCAGATGTGTCTGGTGTTCAGAGGAGCAATCAGCATTTGCACAGTTCATTGATCAGGAGGAACAACCTTGGCCACTTGACACACTTTTCATAGATCTGCCGCTGTGCAGGCTGCATTAGCTGCCTAAACCAGCTGTAATGCCTCCCTGCCGTCGACACGCGTCATCAGTCCGGACTGCCCACATCATCACCCTGAGACACACCTGCGTGCCCGTAGGCCACAGAATTAGTTGTGTCTATACACCAAAAAGGAAACACAAAACTGGATAGTGGGTATTTGATGGATTAGCTTTTGTGCCTACCCACTTAATTTACACCTTGTCATCCTAATTACAGTGGTGTAATTCAGAGGTGCTAAATGACAGAAGGATGAGCAGAGTTTTCTGTGTGGTTTGCTTTCCATTAAATCTGCTATTCCATTTAGTACTCAATTCATTTATTTATATAGTACTTTTTACAATCAGAGTTGTCTTTAGGTGCTTTACAGAAGCAGAAATCCAGAGCTTGAACCTCCAGGTAAGCACAACGGCAGGGAAAAACTCCCTTTTAACAGAAAGAAACCTTGAGCAGGACCAGGTTTACAAGGAAGAACCAGCCTGAGCTGAAAACTGGCCGGTAGCATTAGGAGCAGCTCCTGGTAGTTCTAAGTCATTTTATTGGTTCCTGTACATAGTCTGTCAGCTCCAGCCTATACTAAAGAATAACTAGTGGAACTGAAATGAATTCATGCTCTTTTCACTTCCAGAAGAGTATTTTATTGTTTATTTGATTAGTTTTCATTCAGATTCGATTTTCTAAGCTTGAGAACAAGTTTTCAAGGACAGGGATTCAAATTATCACCCTAAAATTATCCTGCAGAGGGACTGGATGTTTCCCCTCGAGAGTATTCAAGCAGTCAAACATTTCATTTGTTTCATTCAACAAATGAAATGAGATTTTAAAAACCCTTGACGTTGCTGTGGTGCAGTTTTGCAAAGAAAGTTTGTGTTGTAGAACTAGTTTGAAAAAGAAATGCACAAACATCCTAGAAATCTGCCCAGCAAACAACCTGGGCCGTTTAGATTTAACGCTCTGTAAATCGGAGTTTTAACAGCTAAAATATGAAGTATTGCCTTTGTTGAATTTGACCTTCACGTAACGAGCGCTGCCTTTTCGCGCGACACCGAGCTCTGCCATCCGTTTTCACTTAGCCAGGCTGTCTGGCGGAGCAGGTGCAGCGTTCCAAGGGCTGTGATTGTGCTCCCAACAGGTTATTTCCTCCAGGCTTGCTCGTCGCGTTTGCGCTTCTCACGGCAGCTGGACTCCCCCCTGCGCACGTCAGATTAAAATAGAAATGTCGCTGTCACAGTTTTACATTATTTATGTCTGAAGTGAAAGTCTAGGGTGGGTTTTAGTGGGTTTCGCATCAGGTCATTTCAAAGTGTAGAAAGTACTGCAGACTCATCCCAGTGGATGTTTGCAGGTATGAAAACCTCATCCAGGTTTAGTGAATAAAAGCAGGAAGTGTCCTTCTAAGCAATAACCCACATCACATGTATTCAGACAAAGAACTGCAACAAAAAAGCCAATGAATCTATTAATTATAAATACTATAGGCACTTTTTTGTGTAATACTGCCAACAAAACAAAAAATAACCAATTAAAAGATAGATAAGTCGAAACATGGCCTCCTTGCGGAGCTTTATTATATCCACAAAAAGAAAAAAAAACAGAGAAAGGTGAAATCATCATTATTGCTGCTGTGGATAAGTTGTGTATGATGGGATGTGACCCATGAGAGCTAATTAGAGTTTTAGTAATAGAAGGATGGCCGTGTACCCCCAATTTATCTTTATTGTGCACCTCTAACGCACACACACACACACAGATGCCTGGTTTGACTCGTGACGGTGAAAAAAAGTTACAGGGGTTTTTGGTTAGTGGACTCAGAGGAATTTATCTTGCAAAGCCAGAACGAAAGAATTCTATTGCAAAGCGATTTAATTTACTGCTCTCACTAAAAGTACGTTTGTGAGCCACATATTTGAGAACTGTTTTTCCTGGCATTTCAGATGTTACATATACGGTTTAATACCCACCAGGGGTGCTCATTAAGAGTAACAATATCCATCTTGAAACTAATCCATGCCCACTAATTAGCTGCATGCCTTTGGACAATAAAAAAAAAAAAAAAAAAAAAAAAGGCATCCGATTGTATCTAAGTGCCTGGCAGCAGAGAAGACGGGGTCACGCTCGGTACACCAGCACAGCCGTGGAGTCAATATGAATAAAGCATGTAGCATCTATCGCCACGAAGAGAACACCGATGCCTCCCCTTTTTGCCTCCCTCTTTCGGACATTTCATCCAACTGCTTTTAGATTTTGTTTCCTTAAATGCGGCCGTTCAAGTGCAGGAGTTGATTGAGCAATTCAACCGAATGGAAATGTGACAATTAAAAATCTTCACTTTTAATAGCTGAATGAGACAGTGAGAACCAGATGGAACCCCAAAAAAGATGAATAGAAATGTAAATGTGGATACAAAAGTGTGGTCTGGTTGATGACATGCTCGTTGTTCCATGCAGTATCTTGCACACTCACCCTGCTGGTGGTGGCGAATGGTCGAATATAACATACATTAAATCAAAATGGTATCCCAAATCAACAATGTCACCAGCGGTAGAAAGCTAACAAAGAACCCTCCGGTGACTGTATTTTCTTTCCGGTCTCTCCATCCCATTAACCCTTCACCTCCAGCAAACATTAAGATTGTTCCCCTCATCTGCTGTAGTCACACACATGAATGTGTGGCATAAAGCTTCTGGAAAGCCCGCGGCGAGGCATGAATTATGCATTGGGTTTGGCACTGACAACGAAATGAAATATATTAATAACAACAGATGTTTCGCTCATTTTCAGTGAAGTTGTTTGTACGGCAACAATCTTGCAGTTTAGTGACAAATACAAGGGTGAGTGTGTCAGGACACCACTGATAGATGGATACAATGCCTGAAGGTGAGGGGTTCAAAAGTTCAAGACACATAAGAAAGTAAACTAAAAAAGAAAAAAAATTAACAAACTAAACAAAATTTTATAGTTAGCAATGCAACTAGCTAGCTTTATGCTACATATATTTGCATCAGGAGATTTGTCTTGCAGATCTCACGTTTGACCTTTTATTATTAGCATCTTCTTCAGGAGACCCCTGGGAACAGAGACAATCTATTTTTCATTAAGTGTCATGACTCAGCCATGGATTTACACCCCCACCCCTAAAGGCAATGAGATGACCTGAACTCGGGCAGATTGTTTCAGCGACATGATCAACAGCAGCCGTGACTATTCACCTTCTGCAGGCCGATAAAGTCCAAGGAAAAAGAGGAGGTGGAGGAGGAGGAGGAGGAGGGGGAGGAGGAGGAGGGG
>BJFM01001614.1:28318-48477 GCA_016586285.1 Arothron firmamentum
CATTCAGTAATAGCTCATTAACAGTCTTTAATTGAATGATTTCATGAAAGCTGGAAGCACTTTCCTCCTCCTCTTCCTCCCCACAGCACCATCACATTTCCGACAGATGGGGGGGTGTCACTTCCTTCCTCTTTATACATCATTCAACGTCCCACAGATGTCACGACATCTCGCCGTGCGCGACGCGCATCTTCTGCCTACTGGAGTTCTTCCCCCTCTCAGAAGCATAGGTAGAAACTTTACACCCGTTCCATCACAGGCTAAAGCCTTCACTGTAACTCTATTCGCTATTTTTAAAAAATAAGCGTGGGTCTGTACAGATGTTGCAGCAGCAGAAAAACAGCAAACTAGATTGATTTTAGCCTTGTGCACTTACACAACCGAATTAGAGGCAAAGCCTCGAGTTCTGGCAGCAATTACTGACCGATTACATTACATAAACACACTTGTACAATGTCACAGAATGACGAATTTGAAGCACTGAGGTGGAAGCGAAACACAAAAATAACGGGTAAATCGCAGGCGTTCAGCTGGTATGATAACTAGTAGCTATGAAGTGAGTAAAAGTGGTAGAAATAATGGGATTTCAGGGTGTCCATTTTCAAGCATTTATCCTATTAACCATACAATAATTTAAGCAACTTACCGCTTCACAGGTCTGCTTATGTAAACAAAAAAGGATTTATTGTTGTGGCAGTTGGATTGGATTAATTTTCATTTGGATGCAAGTGAAAGTAGACATTTTCGGACAGGAACGATAAGCCCGTGTCATCGCTGGAGTTCAGGCTCACGCTGCAGTCGTGATTAAATAAACCAGGGGGTTATTTAGCAGACCGGCATTCAGGAATATTGGAGAATTAGACTTGTTAAACAGGCACTGCAGCGGTGCTCCACAAAGTTGTAATTTGATATTTGTAACGAAGATGCCACCGTTACACTTGAGGAACTAAAAGTGGAGCTAATAGATGGCGCAGATGAACAAAAACGTTCAAGTACATATTCAGGCTTTATGAAATCAAAAACAAGAACAAACTGCCAGTGGAAGTTGTATAAATCCAAACCATTTGACCCAAAGCTGTGATTTGTGCGTCCAAATATTCCAGTCGCATGTATGGAGAAAATGTAGGGGTCATCACAGAGGGCAGAGTTCGGGGGCGTCTAAAAAGTGGCTCTAGTTGGCTTATTAAAGCAGACCACTCTTGACTTTCCCAACATCCCATTGACCTTATTCAGGGTCAGAGTGATGCTCCTACAATCCCCCCCCCACACACACACACACACAAACACAAACACACACACACACACACACACACACACTTTTTTTCCCCTTTGTATATTAATATATACTATATATTNNNCTCATCCTGACATGCTGACAAACCTCTGGTGCTGCAGTTCTTTACTATTGTCACTACACAATTATTTCATCTCACGAACATTAATGTCAGCCATGTGCTGCAGAATGAAATGATTTCAGTCATTAAAAGGGAGAAACGCAACCTTCACAGCGGCGTGCAGCTGTGAGATGAGTTGATTGTGAGTTAGCATGGCAGGATAGAAACTGCTGCTGAAACTCCTCTCTCTTTCTCTCTCTCTCTCTCTCTCTCTTTATCTGTTTCTCTCTGTCTCTCTCATTTATTTTAAGCACTAACGTTGTCTGTAAATGTTCCTACAGGATGGCCGCGTGTCCTTCATCGGACACCAGCTGGGCGGCGTGTCTTTCTCGCCCAACAGTCGTGACCAGCAGGTCAAGTTCGCCCGTGCCATCCAGATCACCTACTACCTCCGCAACCATGGGCCCGCGATGCAGGACGTCATCGCCGAACGCTGGGAGAACGAGTTCTGCGCTCTGGTGGACAGGCTGTCCACGGCCGAGGCACCGCACGCCACCGACCAGCTCCACATCCAGTCACTCACCTCCTTCAGCCTGTGGAGAGACTTCCACCAGACGGGCGTGCTGGCCAAGAGCGAAGTGTTGGTCAGCCTGGTTCTGGTGCTCCTGGCAGCCACCATCTCCAGCTCCATGCGGGACTGCCTTCGGGGAAAGCCCTTCCTCGGCCTCCTCGGCGTGCTCACCATTTGCATCGCTAACGTGACCGCCGCAGGGATCTTCTTTATATCAGATGGGAAGTTCAACTCGACCCTGCTGGGGATCCCTTTCTTTGCTATGGGTGAGTGAGCCTCTAACTGGGACTGGAGGAAGGATTTAGGCAGTCGCTCTTTCAAGTCAACAGTGTTTGTCGGTGTGTACGTTTGGGTTGCACATCCTCTTGTAAGGCAAGTTTAAATTCAGTTTTTTTGACTGAATCTTATTCAGCAAGAAAAGTCAGGTCAGTTCATCATTTCCTGCGTCCTGAGTTAACGAACATAAGCTCGTCTGGGTGCAGCTGTGACGTTTTTTTGTCATTTCACTGTTTTTTTTCCCTGATTTGGTGTCAAGCACATTTTCGGATGCTCCCTGATCAAGGCTGACTCATCACTTTTAAATTCAAATCCCCATCGCAGTTTTTAATTTCACTGGGCCTCACGGTGCTGTTTGTCATAGACTATTATATGAAACATTTGGTTCATACTCTGCTCTGCTCTGCATTGATCAGACCGTTCGACTGGGCCTGTCCTTCCTTCTGAGGTCACTGTGTGCCCCAGGCTTTGTTCCATTCTTATATAAAAGAAAATTCCAAAACAGAATAGGTGGATTTCTGACCTCTGAAGGGGGAGCAGAAGGGAACGGTGTGATGTGGAAGAGGAAGGTTACAAAGGAATGTCAAGGAGAGAAAGTCAAATTGTGTGATGTATAGGAGAGGTGGATAGATGTCATGTCACGTAGAGATGGGGGAGGTGGAGGAGAAGCGAATGAGACGGGGAGGACTTGATTAAGTCTGTAATTTCACATGACAGGACCTCAGAGACAGCAGATGTCCACTTTCCTCCCAGGAGGTCCCGACTGTGACACACCCACATCACTATATCGATGGCACGTCTCAGGAAGCTCTGGGAACTGGAATAAATGCTGACGGACATCTGGAACGACCGGGCCGGGCTTTGAAGCGTCCTGCCTCCTGTCTCATTCTCGCTCACGCGTGTCACCTTTTTGGGGCATCTGCCACTCTGTCAAAAGTACAGTCGTTGCATGTGATGAACAGGTCCAGTCCATCCAGTGCAAACTGTCAGCCAGAAACACCAGAATGGATGAACTAAGCAGCTATTTCCTAGTTTTTCAGGATATTTTAATGTCTCCAGCAAGTGGTGACATCATATTTCACTTTGAACATAAAGGGAAATATATAATGTCATCCATTGGCAGTTACTTTTTGCTGTTTTTATGTTATTATTATTATTATTTGACTCTGTAGTCTATGTGGAGGAACCATGCATCATGCAGCGTAAATAAACATGGACGACGTGAGGTGAAGTGTTGATAACCCCCTCTCTTGTAGCCTTAGATGATATTCAGATTGAGATGGAAACGGTTCCTGTTGGGTGACTCGCTGCTACCAGTGTATCATTAGCTCACTCTCCTCCACAACGAAGATTCAAACAGCTGTAATCTCTTTATTGTTTGGGGGGTTTTTTTAAAGTAAAAAAACCTGATTAACGTTGGTGTAGCATCAGTCAGCCAGAGAGTAACAAGCTTCTTGGCCGTAGTAAAGAGTTCCAGAATGTTCTGGGCAAAGTCCTGGTGATAAATACAATGTGTTCGTGTTTAATCGCACTCCCCTGACGTTCTGTTCATGTTAAAAAAAACAACAAAACAAAAACATAATTAAAATTGAAAATCCAGATAGGGATTGTCATGCTGCCTTCGTGTTTCATTTGGATGTAAATCTATCGATTTTTCAACCGTGGAGCCGAAAGCCACACATCAGTGAAGGAACCGATTCAGCCGCCCATCAAAACCAACCTCATCTGTCATATTCACAAAGATATTATTACTAAAAATAATGCTTCACAGTTGCTATCTATCAAGGAATCGAACCCTCGGGACATCTTCATCACTTTTACCCCCCCCNNNCCCCCCCCCCCCCCCCCCCCCGCAGTGAATGCATGTGCATGTTTTCATTGCATGTTCATGCATACTACTTGTTTCTGAAATCACACACTTGTTCCCTCCCTCCTTTCTTCAAACCTTAACCAGCAGGGCTTGCTAATGTCTGAAATTCCCTTTTTCTACACTGAGAGGTTAGAATAAACAACCTATATTTACTACAACATGTGGTCATATCAGTCGGAGGACACTTTTCTTTGTTTTAACCAAAAAAAAAAATCCAACCAGTCTGACATCATTATCTGGAGCTGAATGTGACACCCTTATGTTTGCTCTTCAACATAGTAATAAGTCATCATCATGTCTGAACTAGTCGGTAAATGTGCCATTTTAATGGTGTAGAGGAGGAACGCCCGACCAGGTAGTTCCACAGAGGACCCTTGTGTTTAATATGTAGCAGCATCACCCTTCCATTTCCCCGGCGTGTGTGTGTCTTGTCATCGGCAAACCGGCCAATTACCGCCGAGCCGAGCTTGTCACTTCCTCCTCTGTGTAGATGTGTGACGGTAGGCCAGAGGTGGGGGAGGGAAGAAAGCGGAGCGATGCTAATGACACGCACATGACATTAAAGAAGTGACCGCCATAATCAGCTCAGAACATTGATCCTTCCAAACAGTATTTTATTTACTTATCCCAACACGGAGCCTCTGTCCATCCCACAGGGATCTGTGGGATGGACAGACAGACAGACAGACAGACAGACAGGTTTATTATTTTTTACAAACATTTTAAACTTGGGCTGTATAGAAGTTAAATATAATCTATGGGAAAATTGCTAATTTCATATACACTCTCTAAAAACCATTCACACCTAAACATTGTTTTTGCTCTGAATTGACAGATCGAAAATTATTTCAGCATAGTCCTGAAAACATTTTAATGTAATATTTGAGCTGATTTGCCTACTGACGACCAAAGACGAATGCAGAGTCACATCCATGCCGTCATCGAGTGCAGCGCCAAATCCTGCTCCTCTTCATCCACCCCACTCTGTTTTTATAAAATATCAGGGTCACACCTCTGATCACTGGCCAGCCTTCGAACACAGCATGTGAGAGAGTGTGAAAAGCCGCCATCTGTGAATCGCCTTCCATGTGTAGCTCTAGCGGTGTGAGTTTTAGCCGTATCAAACGCTTTTGTGGTTGCTTGTTTCCGTACCCGAAGTGACACACTTTTAAGGGCTTCCATCTGCTCTTACCTTGCCAGCCTTCACATTTGAGTGTGTGCCTTTCTCGCTGCAGCTCTGCAGACTGCAGCAGTTTTGCTGCAGGTTGGGTCAGTATACCGGCCCCCAGAATCATCAACAATCTTACATTATCTGTGGGTGTGGTTTAGTCTTATGAGGCTTAGACTGCGTAAACACTCATCATTCATGGCCACATGTCCCGTCCAACCATGTGGTGGGGAAAAAGAACTGGGAGTTCCAAACCTGGTGATCGATTTAATAGACGTCATTGTTGTATGATGATGGTGGAAGAGAAAGCCCTGAAGGACGAATCATAAATTCAGTCGGCACATCAATGAATGCAGCTTTGGAACGGTGGAATACAATATCTCCAAAGCATTTTAAAAGCCATTTTGTGTTGCAGTAGGTCATGCCGTTGCTTTTCTACGTCCATCTTCTATTACAGCCTTTACCTTTTGAATTATCAAGCTTACCCAATCACCCTATCCTTTTATTTGCCATTGTATTATGAACCTAAGGACTGTTGTTGCACAACAAGAAAACACTAAAATTATTTACATCACAGGCAGATTTAAAAAAAGAAAAAGAAAAAAAGAAGAAGATAAACAGAATAATGAAAACATAATTTACACGTTTACATGTAATGTTATTGTCAGAAGGGCCAACTATCCCACCTACCACAGGATCAGTATTTTTGTGTTGCCAGGTGAAACTTTACATACCACGCCCAGTATCTCTTATAGCCAATCAGCAACAAGGTCAGAGCAGCAACTGCTATATCAAACGTTTATATATAGAGCATATAAAGGATAATTTAACTGTGCTAATAGAGTGACTGATTATATAGCAAATGTCATAAAAAGTGACATGATTCTCATCATGACTTGTGCCGTTCTGAGGTTCCTTTTTTCAGACGCTCCCATGTGAAACATGAA
Organism: Arothron firmamentum; assembly: GCA_016586285.1. NCBI lineage: Eukaryota > Metazoa > Chordata > Actinopteri > Tetraodontiformes > Tetraodontidae > Arothron > Arothron firmamentum. Next base: position 34,485 of record BJFM01001614.1, read on the forward strand.
ACACGCCGTTACTGGGTGAACAGCACTACTGACTGCTGCAGCTGATGACTTCAGGTCTATAACTTACGAGAATAACCCTCTCATGCTTGACCCTGAAGAAGAGAGATGATGATACACATTTATTACATCCAGCCGCCTGGACACACTTTGCTTTTGAGCGTCCCACAGACCATCCTTCTCTTTAAATTAACTTATTCCATACTTATTCTCCATGTTGCATGTTAAAATGCAGTGACTGTTACACGTAAGAATGTAAGTGGTTCTGTGTAAAAGAAATGTTTTTACTTTTTAGGAAGTTTTTGGCCTGATCTGCATGAAATGTGACATGCATCAATATTAAACATAAGGAGGAGCACCAAATCTATACTATTGTTATACAATTTTTTTGTTTGTTTGTTTTAGAAATAAGGAGATATTTGGAAATCTGATTTAATTAATGCTACTTTTTGGTTTTTCAGACATGGCCTAGCTCTTCTTATTTGTTTTAATTAACCTAAATGATAACAAAACCTGATATTTAATTTCCTTCATTGTTCAGAAGGTTGATTAAACAATCAAGTTTCAAAAAATTTGAATGTTTTTAGCATTATGGGGCTGAATAAATCTGCAAACTTTTGATCATGGAAAAGGATTTTACTCAAACCTTTCAGTTCAGTATTTTTTAACATGTTGATGAATGTAAACATGTTTTTTTTGGATGAAACATAAAAATCATTCATTAGGTCAGTCAATGCTACATTAGCATGATTAGCCATTTGCGTGAGAGCGTAATTACTGACCTTGATGAGAAGCACTTGGACCAATGAAAGTCAATGAGCAGGTGTGTTGGGTGGTTAATCAAATATTAATGGAACATTCAGCAGGCGGTGGGATCTCTGAAGGACCCCTGTTAACGCTCGTTAAATATAGCAGCAAACTGTGGTCTGGTCTTGAATTTTTAATCAGTCGGTTGGTTGGGGGGGAGGTCTACAGCCTCAGAACATTGTCATATTTTCAGTCTGGGGCAAGTTTTTGGTGCACAGTATGGCTCAAATTGCTTGTGAAGGATTTTTTTTTTTTTTTTTAATTCATTTAAAAAAAAAACACACACACATCTGATTTTTTACAATGTGGATAAAGGTCCTCTTGTCATTTTTAAGGGAAAAAAAACTTTTCTTTGGAAGCCCAAAGCTTCTTTTTTTTTTTTTTTTCATTCAGAAGAGCTTAATATTTTCATAAGTGCAATGCAAAAATTTTGAAGAGGCTTTTACAAAATCAGAATCTTTTTTTAATTGTTACCAAGCTTAGAGAGGCTGCTCCAGCCACACAGAGGTCATTGGTTTGTCTCGGTTCCTTATTCTGCCATCAGTGTGTGAATCTGAACACTTTTATTGGTCAAAGATGACGAGAAAATCTATAGAAATGCAATAGAGATACAAACAGGCATCTGATGCTATGTGGTCTTCTTTGTTGTCATTGTTGTTTGGCAAAAATTGTTAGATGGACAGATATTAGAGTACATCAGAGGTGATTTCTCTGAGACTGTGAGAGAAGTTTAGCTTCTTTTAAAATGAAATGGTCAAAACCATACTGGTGTATAGATATTTCATTGCCTAAAAATTTTGGAGAAAAGCTTTCTCCACAGTGAGACTAGACGCTCATTAGGTTCAGTCCCGTCCACGTCTGCTCAGCGCCCTGGATGGTGGGTTTCTGCGTGATGATTGGAGCATCCATGTAAAGGCTGAATCCCTTTTGATTGACAGCCATTCTGAAACAACTGAGCATTTTCCAGTCCAGTCTGCTATATGTATTTCATTTTTACATTTTTGTGGCTTTTGTATTCGAGCCAGGAGGGGAAAGGAAGGCCAATGCAGTCTGGCTCATGGGAAGAGTTGAAAAGGGTCTTCATGCTGCCCTTGTGTGAGAAAGTAGCCTGCAGGGCAGCCAGTGACAAAGTGTCTCCTTGTAAGGAATTCGGAGGCGTACCTGGCTTTGACTCCAACAACTGCCTCTTCCTCCTGAGCTACAGCTTTTCTTTGCTTTCCATCTTCCAGTCTGCTGTAGTGACACATCGCTATACAGCAGCTGGCAGGCACCGCTTCGGCCATTAGAAAGCTTGCTAAAAGCTCCTCTGGAGCTTTGAATTTTTTTTTGTTTATTTGTTTCTTTGTTTTTTTTAGACTCAATAATTGTTCCGTTTGGGAGCAAACGTAGCTCAGAGTGCTCTGGATTTCACAGGGAAATCATAGCAGAAGTAATACGTTTAATTAAGGGAACTATAACCAGGAAAGCTGCGATCATTTACAGAACAGATGAACTAGTCGAACAGAGCAACGATAACATCATAGGTTTGATGAAGTCACGAGGTCTGAAAAGTGTCTAGAACCTGTCTTGATTATAACAGGGGCTACAGAAGTAGAGCCCAATTTATTTGATTTTATTATTTTGTGTATTTATAAAACACTTGTATGAAAACACTGTTAGTTCGGTAATGCAGCCCCACAGTATTCCAAGCAAGAGGAACATTTGTATTACAGACACAGCAAGTAGGTATCTCCGGTCAGGATATTAAGTGGCCATTATTCATGGTTGGGGATGTCATCAGGACAAGAAATAGGGCCACAATGGCTTCCCAATAGGTGTATGAGCACAGTAAAGCCTGCTGGTGATAAAAGCTTACACACCCAGCTCCAGGTCTGCAAATTGGAAGATCGTGACTGCATTTAGAGGAGTACTCCAATGACCTCAGCGCCATGTCAGCTCAGTGACACAAAAAAAACCCCAAAAAACAAGAGGCTCCTTTAAAATGGAGACTGATAACTGTTGTTAGACAGCCAGCAATGCAGCTTCCTGTTCAAGTCTGCACACATGAGGCTCCACGTTTCTCGCTTAGATTGTTTTGATCAGATTGCTACTTTGTTAACAAAAAAAAATTCATTCTAAAAACCCATCGTTCACAGTGAGTGAGAAGCTTCCTCTGCTGGAAAGTGTCTTTTACAACTTGCAGGCCCACATCTAGAGACACCACTCGGTTCATTTTCTGTCTCTGTGTGTGAATCTGTGTGAGTGGGGGTGTTTCTGTGTGGGAGAACCTGGCGAGTGCAACAGCAAACGAGACTCTGGTCTTCCCTACAGACTCGTCGTCATGGTTATAAAAGGGGGCGTTTGCTGCGAGAGCCCGTGTTTCAGAGACATCGCGGCAACGCCGCTTTTGTTTTATCACTGCAATAAGCAACACTGTGCTCTTCCCCGCCTTCTCTTCCTGTGCTTCCATTTCTATATATTCCCCAACATGCACGAGGAATTTGGATTATTGAGCTTTGTGTCTGCTGTGCAAACATTTGGAGAGCTGCCGATTTCCTCCAAAGCTGATTAGAATTGAGCGTGAGTCATGCCACCGGCCATGTGCTTCCTGCATCCTGCTTTTGACTTCACATCATTGATTAAAGTCCACTCTGGAAGATTCCTTCATTAGTGCAGTGATGAAAGTGTGTTTTTAAATGGACAGATCTACACCTAAAAATCCTCTCTCTCCACCTTAAATGCCTTTGGTGTGTTGAGATGCCGTTATCACTTCTAGACCTTGGTTTTTTTGGGTTTCTTGTTGTTGTTTTTTTGCGTAGCAACTGCTGTTGTGCCCGTCTGAGCCTCTTCAGCCATGAAATTGGGCCTGGCCAGATGCACTGCTGTTTCGCTGTTTTGCTCAAGCAGAAAACATTTGTGCAACATGCCAACGAGCACCTTGTCTGAACCTAGTGATGCAACGATTCTGTCTTCTGTCAGACTCGGGTTTAAGATCGTAGCGGGATTAAAAATTTGCAGGATAATTCTGTCCTGACGAAGTGTATGGCGATAATGAAAACAGTCATTCTGTCTGTAGCAGGGTGGATTAACACAATGATAATGCTAACTCTGCTGAATATGTTTTCCAAGGTCGAACATTTTCAAAGGTAAGTCTGATATCCATGAAAGAGTGACACCAAGCACAGTTTAAGCGAAGTCTAACTGCGTTCTTTTATAAATACTTTGTTTTGTTTTTTTACAGTTATTATCCTGCTGCTAATCAATCATCGTGGTGAATTACAGAACTCTCCCAACCATGGCTACAAAATGTCATCCTACTGATTATCCTATTTAGTAACTGCTCATGAGAAAATACATTTGTTCACCCCTCTGATGTTGGGAAAAAAATGCAGATTTTCCTCTTCCCACATCCTTTAAACTGGGTGACACTAACTAATCGACTTTGCACTGCTGTCTAATAAAACTAAAAGCAGGTGGAGCCATCTAGCTGTCTTTTTTGCCGAGGTCTAATCCTTTATAGTTAATTATCTTTCTTCCTCTGTAATACACAGGAAGAGATTTATAACAGTGTCAGGGTTAGCAGTGCCTCTGACTTCCTGTCTACTTGTTATATTTGGAAAAAGAAAAAGAAAAAAAAATCATTCAGGTTTGGCAGCGATGCATGGCTGAAGCCCAGTCCTCAACTACGCTGAAATATGTCCATGTAAGAATATTAAATTGATTCGAGTTTGTAGAAATTCACAACGCATTCCTTCAGAGCGAGTGAGGGAGCTTTGGCACCGTGAAGCATATTCCTCTGATTTTTTGATATTTCTGTCTGTATTTTTGACACACAAATGGGATACGGACGCTGCCTGCTGATGCATGATCGACTATGTAGCGTACATCTCGGAAAATGGATGTTTAAAAACAGCAAGATCAGCTTTTATCTTGAGCTTTTGGTGGCATTAGAATGTGGTTTTAAGCTTAAACCCATCTGTTGTTAAAAAATTAAATAAGCAGTGTGTGGTGATGGGGAATAAAAGACTATATTAGCTACGTGTAGGATGGGACCACATTTGTTTTCTGTGGCAAACACTGAATTCATTGAAAAAGTCTCATCACGGACTCACCTGGCATGACTATGCAAGGTTTTCTAACCTGAAACTGGCAGCGGATGAACGGAATCAAGCACATTGACTGATTTATTTCCTTTTTGTTCATACAAGAATACAAGCTCTATCATTCTGCAGTTTCAGACCTTGAAAACACTTCCTCGATAACCATGGCAACGATCATCCTTGGTTATTTATAAGAAACAATATTCCAGTCTCAGAACCTTCACGTGACGGGATGGGTCTCATCTTCCCTATCGTTTACACCTGAACCTTATTTTAAGTGTCGGTAAACAATGGTCAAAGAAAAATCACTGATCAAGGAAAGCAGTCATTTCCATTAATGGAGCTAAACAGATTAATAGTTGCGAAGGCACGGATTATTTGCTAGTCACGAGTGTCAAAATAAAAAAAAGATTACAAACGAAATTAGGGTTATATCCAGACATCTCATACACAGTATAATGAAAATGGACCTAGAATAGAGCCCTGTGGGATACCATACACGCCCTTAAAATGTGTCAGCTACATTAATTAGCATATTATGTGTGTGTGTGTGTGTGTGTGTGTGTGTGTGTGTGTGTGTGTGTGTGTGTGTGTGTGTGTGTGTGTGTGTGTGTGTGTGTGTGTGTGTGTGTGTGTGTGTGTATGTATGTGTGTGTGTGTGTGCGTGTGTGTGTGTGTGTGTGTGTGTGTGTGTCATAAATTAAGATGGTGGAGCTTCTTTTGTCACATCAGCAAAACGTGCTTTCGCCATAACCTGCTGCAATTACCTTATAAAATCTTTTGTTTTCCTCTCTGTCCTTCTAGGCCACGGGACTAAAGGGGTGTTTGAGCTGCTGGCAGGTTGGAGAAGAACACGAGAAAACCTCCCCTTCAAAGAGCGTGTGGCGGACGCTTTCGCTGACGTGATGGTGTGCTACACCATGACCAGCTCACTCTACATCATCACCTTCGGGATGGGAGCTAGCCCCTTCACAAACATTGAGTCTGTGAAAATCTTCTGCCAGAGCATGTGTGTTGCCATTCTGGTGAATTACTTTTACGTTTTCTCGTTTTACGGCTCCTGTCTGGTGTTTGCTGGACAGCTGGAGCAGAACCGCTACCACAGCGTGTTCTGTTGTAAAATCCCCTCGGTGGAGTACTTGGACCGCCAGCCCACATGGTTTAAAACCATGATGAGTGATGGACATGACTTGTCCACACACCACGATAGTGTCCCCTATCAAAACCACTTCATCCAGCACTTTCTCCGCGAACACTACACAGAATGGATTACCAACACTTACGTCAAACCTTTTGTCGTCATTCTGTATCTCATTTATGCATCTTTCTCATTTATGGGATGTTTACAAATCAGCGATGGGTCAAATATCGTAAACCTACTGGCCAGCAACTCTCCGAGCGTTTCGTTTGCCTTGACCCAACAGAAATACTTCAGCAACTACAGTCCTGTGATCGGCTTTTACATTTACGAACCCATTGAGTACTGGAACTCCACAGTGCAGGAGCATCTGAAGACTCTGAGTCATGGCTTCAATAAGATCTCCTGGATGGACAACTTTTTCCACTACTTAAAAGTAGTGAATGTAAGCGCGTCCACCAAGAATGACTTCATCAACATCCTCAAGGACTCCTTCTTGAGGAGCCCGGAGTACCAGCACTTCACCGAGGACATCATATTCTCAAAGAACCGCGAGACCGATGAGTACGACATCATCGCCTCGCGGATGTACCTGGTCGCGCGGACAACAGAGAAGAAGCGCGAGGAGGTGGTCGAGCTTCTGGAGAAACTCCGCCCGCTGATGTTGATCAACAGCATTAAGTTCATTGCCTTTAATCCTACCTTTGTGTTCATGGACCGCTACAGCTCCTCGGTAATCTCACCCATCCTGACCTCAGGATTCAGCGTACTCACAATCCTCATCCTTACTTTCTTCCTGGTAATCAATCCCTTGGGTAACTTCTGGCTCATTCTCACCGTGACATCCGTGGAGCTGGGTGTGTTGGGGTTGATGACCCTCTGGAATGTTGGCATGGACAGCATCTCAATCCTGTGCCTTATTTATACCCTTAATTTTGCAATGGATCACTGTGCACCACATCTGTACACTTTTGTGCTAGCAACTGAGCACACTAGGACGCAGTGCATCAAGTTGGCACTTGAGGAGCACGGGGCGGCCATCCTGCAGAACACGTCCTGTTTTTTGATCGGGATCATGCCCTTAGTGTTTGTGCCTTCCAACCTGACCTACACACTGTTTAAATGCTCCCTCCTCACAGCAGGCTGCACTGTGCTGCACTGCTTCGTCATCCTGCCCGTCTTCCTCACCTTCTTCCCGCCATCCAAAAAGAGACACAAGAAAAAGAAGCGGGCCAAGCGTAAAGAGCGGGAGAGGGAACGCGAGCGGGAAAGGGAACGGGAAAGAGAAAGGGAGGAAATTGAGTGCATCGAAGTGAGGGAGAACCCTGATCATGTGACGAACGTCTGAGTAGTGGGCGACGAGGATCAGCGAGTGTCTGTCACTTATTCGGTGGATCCGAGGCGTGAGACGCCTCATGGAGCGTGGGGATGTGCCGTGGCTCACCCCGAGGGAGTGGAAGCTCCTAACCGATAGCTGCTACACTGGCCAAAGCAGGAGGCGGCTCCCCAGGTCGGGGGGGTGGAGTTCATTAGTGTGGACAGTGCATATCGTTTGAACGCAATGCACCGCGGTTCCGAACTATCGATGAAAAAAAACACAAGTCAATAATGCTATACTTATGCCAAGTTCAGACCAGAGGACTTCGAGCCGTCGGACCCCTTGAGGAGTTCATTCTATTGTACATGACTTGATGTCCTGTGATTGTGAGGGGGTTTTTTGCTTTCTTTTTTCTTTTTTCTTTTTTTTTTTTTTAGTTCAAATTACATGACTAACTGGCTCAGCACATGGCCCATCACCAGGAGAATCCTGAAACCAGTCTGGTTTCCAAATACACACAGACACAAAATGACAAGCTACCAACAAATGATCCCACAGGTGATGTTCACACACACACACACACCTGAGAGACTGAGTTAGCGCATGTTGGCAGCATGGATTGCCCAGTTTCGGAACAGATGTGACATGTCTTGTATGCTTTTGTAGAATTTCTTTCTTTTTTTTCTGCCTCAGATATCCTCTGACTGGCACTCTGATTGGCTGTAGATGTCACCAGTTTGTCTTAAATATTCAGCCTTAGTTGAGGACGTGAATTGAGTCAAGTTCAGGCTCCAGCCTGGTGAGTCGAGAATGTTTGTCTGCTAAAAGTCACGTAGTGTGAACCAGCCTTCAAGTGATGAATTAGAATATAGTTCATTCATTTGCTCTGTCATGAATGGATGAATCCTCTGACTGAAATTGTGTTAGTTTTCCAACAACTTAAAGGTAATTGCCGATCCCCGACCAGTTTCCTGATTCTGATTCCCAACAATCTGAAAATTGTGTGTGTAATTCTGCACCTGCAGCTGATGTTAGCAGTTCTAGGCTACATCCAGTCGTTGCTCGCAAAAGAAGCGAGAGAAAAGGGTCAGAAGAGTAATAAAACCCCCAAAAGTTGCAAAGTTAGAGAAAAGATTTAGAGGATGAACAGGAGTAAAACCAAAACATCGCCCTCCAGTGGTAGGAGGCAACAATGTCACCTCAGTTATCTTGACAAAAAACATCTTCAAAAAGAAATTATTATTATTATTATTATTATTATTATTATTATTATTATTATTATTATTATTATTATTATTATTATTATTATTATTATTGGTATTGGTATTGTTAATAATAATAATAATAATAATAGTAATAATAATAATAATTTTATTACTATTATAAAGCCATGATAATGACATGTCAAGCAGGAAGTCTTGATGTGTTTGGAAACCCCCGGAAAGAAATGCAATTTTTTTACTTTTCATGATGGATTGTGTTTGCATGGCACTGTATAGAATGCATGAATGTGTGTATTTTTTCAGTATGACGTCTGCATCCATTTGAATCTCCTCCTCCTCCTCCTCCTCCTCCTCCTCCTCATCCTCCTCCTCCTCCTCCTCCTCCTCCTCCTCCTCTTCTTCCGTCTGCTGTTTATCGTTTAGATTCTGGAACACAGCCGAGCCTATCTGTTCAAAAGCAAAAGGCAGACGACATCTCACGTGTACACTACATGTAAAATAATATTTTCTATATTTTCTAAGAAGAAAATGTGCTATAGAAAAGTTTTTAATCGAAGATTTTTCTTTTAAAGAAAAAGAAGAAAATGAGAAGTTTAAAAAAAAAAGGGTTGAACGCAGTAGGCCAGAAATAAACGTGGAATGTTATCTGTATACTAGATTGTTTTCCTTGCACACTGCAGTGTTGGTGTTTGTTGATGATCCATTGTGTTATATGGGAAAATGTGATCATTCGTTTGTGTGTTTTTCCCTTTTTTTTTTTTTTTTACTCCCCAACTGATCTCGCAGTCAGAGTCATGTGACCTCATCAGACTGTAGCCCAAAATTTATAAAATAATAAAAGAGAAAAAACATCCGTCAGGCTTTTGTTACGATCACCTGCAAAAATATACTGTAGGCTAGAACTGAAATATATGCAGCCTGGAATATTAGCTCAAAGCAAAACTGCATTTACCAATTTTCAGCTTTGTTATAATTAGACTGTCTGAATAAACTGCTGTGTAATTAACTTGCATTATGTAAAAGACATGGTTAGAAATTGATCTTTAGCCTGTTTTACCCCCGTTTAGTAAATATTCAATCAGTCCTGTTGGGACATAAGCTGCAGTCTGTCGTCAATGGTAATATATAATATAACAATGATAATAATAATAATGATAATGATGATGATGATGATGATGATGATGATGATGATGATGATGATGATGATGATGAATCAGGAAGATGCAGAAGTTTGGGTGCAGGATGCTCAAGTATGCAGATATATCCAGTCTTGTTGGATCTAGCTTTAAAGCCTGCTAATAAACAGTCAACCGATCTTGTAACCAGCCACCCCCACCCAGTATCTTTACTTTTAACTTCCTGTCTCACGCTGGGTTTTGCTCTGTGTACATATGTTTGCTATGTACATGACTTCTGACTGTTTCCAGTTTGCTTTACGATGTTGGAATCCCAATGGCCAGATGTCAGAGCAAACCTTCCTCTGCAAACGTGTAGATGACAGTTTGCTTCTTGTATGCAGTATGTATAAATATGTACGAGGTCAAAAGCAAAAAATGGTGACTTGTAGTTTTGTACAACAATTCCAACGCTGTGACGGACAACATACAGATGTCATAAGTCACCACATTTGTCACTTTTCACATATCATTTAATAGTTTTTTTGCTTTTTATTATTTCATGTGTGCATCATATGTAACAAATTTCCAAAATACAAGAAATATTTTTGATGTCAAACCTGCAGAACTTAAAATGTGGCTTTCTCTTCTTTTTTTTGGCATCTTAATTCACAAACTGCTCTCATGAACTGATGCAGATATCTATAAATGCATGACCACCGGTCAAAAGCGGAATGGAAGTAGAAATATTCCGGTTTGCTTTTTTTTTCTTTCATTAGTAACACATGGGCTGGCAGGTTGGTGTCCTTCTTCAAACATGCACCAGCACAGTTTGTACAAACATGGACAGCACAATATTTCCATAATACAAGGCAATAAACATGTGTAATCACCGCCACTGTGCTCGTTGAATAATCCGCACGGATGATGTGTTGTCACCTTTCTCATGTGTCAGCTGACTGACTGTGCGTTCATCAGACCTCCCATTCAACCCCATCTCCTTTTTCCCCATCAACCTTTCTGTTAGATGAACCACTTTATTTGAATGCAAAGTCTAGAACTCCTCAGTTACACTCAGTGATGAGTAACAACAATAATGACTGTAATTACAAATGGAGGTAATCAGGAAACATGTTCTGCAGCAGCTTCACCGCTTAAGAAAACTACTTCATGAGCTACATCAGAGTACTTTTGATTAGTGGTGTTTATTGTTTTGATGCATTGGATAATAGAATTTTAGTTGATAAAAACAGTCCTAATAGCTTTCCGTTTGAAAAGCCTGATCTATCTATCTATCTATCTATCTATCTATCTATCTATCTATCTATCTATCTATCTATCTATCTATCTATCTATCTATCTATCTATCTATCTATCTATCTATTCAATTCAATTCAATTTAGTTTATTTTATATAGCACCTTTTAAAATAATAATTGTCTCTAGGTGCTTCACAGAGGCAGAAACCCAGAGCCTGAACCCCCAGGTAAGAACAGTGGCAGGGAAAAACTCCCTTTTAACAGGAAGAAACCTTGAGCAGGTCCCGGCTTACAAGGAGGAACCATCCTGCTGAAAGCCAGCTGGGTAAAGGAGGAGAAGAAGAGGGAGACAGAACAGAGAGAATAAGAGAGAGAGAGAGAGAGAGAGAGAGAGAGAGAAATATGCAAACATAGCAAACAATACAGCATAGGCAGGTTATTATAAAAAGAGAACGGCATAGGCAGGTTTGCATTGCTACCAAATTTTGTTTAGTTTGTGAGTTAGTTATTTAGTTTAGTTTCTTATGCATCTTGAACTTTGAACCCATCACCTTCAGGCATTGTAATATGTGTGCAATTTAGTTTTTCATCATCGGTATTTAACTCATGAAATTGTACGTAAAGATGCAAATTCTCTTCAGCGTACAGATATCACTTTGCTGTAATCCACTTTAGCTCCATCACTTGTACCCTGGATGGTTAGCGTGTTAGCACGGCCAGAACACAGTTCACATTTTGCCAGCTGAAGTTTTTAAAAGTACCAGGAAGAGAATATGTGGGGAAAACATCTGGCAGGTGTTAGAGGAAGGCAAAGATAAAGAAAAGCAGTTAAAAAAAAGAGATAAGCTCTCATTTGAGTTTGAGAAGATTTGCCGCAGTGACGCTGAGCCTTCTCCCGTGTCGTGCTGGCATATTTCAGTGACAGCGTAGAGGACACTGCTGTCTGTGACATATGACGAGTTTGTATTTCATAAAAAGCTGCCTCCTTCTCACTCTGACTGTGTGACCTCATCCGGTGAAAATACAGTGTGATGAACATGTGCACACAGAATCTTTTTTTAATGTCACGATTCCAAAAGGCCTTATCTGAATCCCATATTTTCCCTGACTCCTGTTGTGCCGGGGGCACAATAGTCAGCATAGAAAACCATGAAAATGTCAAATGAGCTGAATGAAAATAACAGCAAAAACACCAAACGCTACAACTACTCGGGCTTTAGAGGAGGTAGAAGTAGTCGTCTGTGGGCTTCATACCTGACACCAGGAAGTATTACTGCTCACGACATCACAGTGGCTTCTTCTAATCCCCCGTAACATTTCCCTTCCTGATCCATCGGGGACTGGCAGCGGGACTGTCTGCTGTCGTCTTGTTCCTCCCGCTGCAGCTACATTGTGCCAGGCTGTCTTGGCTGGGGATATTTTTGGCTCCTACCTTGTCTTAATCCTGCCGTGATTATTGTGATGGATTATTCACGCTGTCTCTCCACCCCGACCTCCTCTCCTCCGTCAGACACCCTTTCACCCCGCCTCCCCTCGTTCTCACCTCTCTCCTTCCCCTTGCACGCCAGCATCCTGTCCTCCTGAGAGCCCTCCTGTAACACCTCCGGCCTTCTCCCTTTTTATTTATGTTTGTATCCGCCGGGGTTCCAGCTGACTCTTCAAAGGCCTATTCGAGAATTCCACCATTGGTTATGTAATATATCCATCCTCCCCATGCGAACATTTGAATATTAACAACATTGATACGCTTTAGCATAGCATGTTTGGTGTGGGCTTAAAAAAGACAGAAATCATTGTTTTTGTTAAATAGTATCATTATATCATACCATGATCTATTGTAGGCAGCGGGAATGCTACGTTGCTATCAAACATGAAATCAGACACATACTGATTTTAATAACGGACAACACGCAAACTTTAAAATGCAGAGTGAGATAGGTTGTAAAGCTTTTGCTGGGCAAGGCTGATGCTAAAGCAGGCTGATGCTAAAGCAGGCTGATGCTAAAGCAGGGGCTGCCACACATCCAGAGGCCCGGTGTGCTTTTCATCGCACAGGGAATCCACAGTGAAGAAAATAATAATAATAAAAAATGAAAAAAAAAAACACACCCAGCAACTGAATCTGACTGGTAACCAGGCAGAGGAAGAAACGCCGTTCTCTAATCTGCATCCTGCTTTATGACATTACGGCAGAGCTCATCTGTACTAATTAGAGAAGCTGATCACCTCATGAAAACGGCCCATCTGCCACTGCGAGGACAAATATGAAAATAGCAGCAACAGGCTCACATGTGGAGTGAGACGGAGGGTGTAAGCCGGAGATAAGAACCAAATCTCTCAATTCAGCACCCCTCCTCCCCCAACTCCCCCCCTGCCAAATTCTTTGTCGCCCCTTTCTGCCTGCATCTCTCCAGAAATGAAATATTCATGGGAGCGACTGCAACAGCAAGCAGCTGCAAGGATCTGCTGCAAGTGAACGCCACTTAACGCTGCATGCATGTATGCAACAGCTATCTGCAGCTCCAGCCCCTCTGTTCAGCCTCCCACCCACACAAGACACACACACACACACACACACACACACACACACACACACACACACACACACATACAGGGAGAAATGAGGATGTAATATGGAGGAGGTGGGGGGTACAGATATCAGAGGAGTGGGAAGAAGAAGGGTGGAGATGAAGTGCAAGTAATAACTGGCGAGGAAGAAGCAGATTCATAAAGGAAGGGAGTCCCAGTGCAGCTCCGTCCACTGGCAAGAGCAGCACCAAGGCTGCTGATATCATTTAAATTCAGGAAACCGGAATGATTCATAAAATATGGATCAAAAGACAAAATAATAGAATGTACAAGGTGCATGTGCTGAGACTGCACGAGAAGAACCCGGAAGGAAGAACATTTACGCCCCCTATTGGATACTCTAACAACGTACACGCTCAGAACTACTACTACTACTACTACTACTTATTACTATTACTAGTAGTAATAATAATAATAATAATAATAATAATAATAATAATAATAATAATAATAATAATAATAATACTAA
>BJFM01001614.1:54004-64200 GCA_016586285.1 Arothron firmamentum
TGGGGGGGGGGGGGTGGGAATCTGGCAAGCAGAAACCTAATCGAGCCTAATCAATGACATTTGCTACTGACATTAGAGATGCACGGGTCTTTAGCTCTCTGTTATTAGCTGATTGGGAATCTGAGGACGTAGCTAAAACCTGTCCAGCCCGATCCTTGAGCCTCAGCTGCAGCACATGACGTGACGTGACAGGTCTCCTCGGAAGCTGATGGTCTCTTGAACCAATCAGTCAAATGACTCAGTCTTTTTTTTTTTGTCTTACTGGGTCTCATCTCAGTAATGGACAGTCATCATAGGGCAATGAATTATTTTGATCAAGCCTGTGTTCATTCTCTGGATTATCCTAGAGCAGGGCTCTGCGACCTTTAACGCTCAAAGAGCCAGTTTCCACAGAAAAGAAAACCTGCAAATATTTTTTGACGCCTAAAATGAAGATAACACTGTATATATATATTGTCTATTTTTTAGACAATATTTTTTCATGCTTTGTACAAACGACTACAGTGTGTTGCTTATGAAATCCATGAAGTGCTAGAGAGAAAAAAATGTTATTTATGTAATAAACACTTTACAAACCCTTCAAAAAAAAAAAACATGCCAAGTTGAAGGTCTCATTCAAATTAATTTAAATTATCCATGCAAACAAAAAATGCCGTGAGTTGCATCGCCTTTGGGTTTTGTGGCGGGACTTTGACCCTAAATTTGAAATATAAATTGTTAGAAAGCGCACTATTTCACTGAAATATATAATAATAAATGCATATTTCTTCATATTTATGTGTCGGGGATGGCACTCTATGTTTCAACCACGAGTTTGTCCGATCAGTTCCGAAACATCTGGATATTTTTCAGCTAAGGCTGTGTGTTTATTTTGAAAACGTCTTGCGACATTTGATATTTTATTGTTGGCCAGTTTCTCACCACAAATTAGGCATACTGATCAGCCACTATCGTCAGAGGTCAATGCAAATGAATCTGTCCAGGCATCATTAATATTCTGCGGTTCCGGAGCCGTGGGTTGCCGACCACAAGACTGCTGTCCACCTCCACTCAAGCTTTCTTTCATTCTCCCCCCACGATTCTGGTCTTGAAGAGGCAAAAACATTGCATGATTTTAGCCATATTAATCAGTTTTGCCCACCTCCAGGGTCAGGTTTGTCTTTGCGTACTGTCAGGTCAGCCAGAGCTGGATTAAAGAGGATTACAGAACTGTAGCAGATGGTATTATGTAGTGTCAGTTAGGAAAAAGCACAATTTTGTTTTTTTCCAGTCTCTGACAAATCCATTCTTCACTTAGGAGAGTACTTTTTGAGTTAATGTAACGATTACTTACACAGGTCATCTGACCATGTAGCGGACTGACACCAGGATTGTCTTCTTGTCCCATTTTGAGTTGGACATCAAAATACCTCAAAACATGCAGAAAGAGTGAGAACGGCGAGCTTTGTTAACCATTTGCAGAATTATTTTAATTTAAATGGCAAAACTTTAGTTGTGTGAGGCTGACATTTGCAGGCCAGACATCAAAAGCTATACGAAAAGGAAAACAAACCTATTAGAGCGACACAATCAGACTCAGTGTAGACTGGTTCTGACAAGCTGAGTGATCATAATCATGGGTTAGAAATCCATCTTTGAAACGCAAAAACTCCATGCGCTGACGCAGAAGGAGAGCCAGTGATGTAAAGATATGTACCAGAAAGGCTGTATACATGCAGAAAGGCTGTAAACAACAGACCATTATTAAATCCAGACATCTTAAGAGCACACAGCAGTAAAAACGAACCTTTTTTATAAATATGTTATTAGCTTTGATTTTTATTTTCACTTTTTCCAGCACATCACTGATGCGTACGGAAACACAGAAGTCAGTAAATGAATCCTTTTCCATCCTTAATGACCCCTACAGATCATATCACAGAAGTCTCTTCTTATCTGTGTTACACCTAATTCATTCCCTTGAACAATAAGAAGTCTACACATGTCATATGAACACGTGCAACTGAGATTAGCAATCACCTTCCAGTACACTGCACACTCTTGAAAACAAGGTCAAGCCTGTTTCCTGTCACTTACCAGTTACTTTATTTTACTATTTCCAGAGGAATATAAATTCAGTCCTGTATCATGTATTTGATGCTGCCACAGACAAAAACCAACATTTACCCCTAAATGGCCTTACAGCACAACCAGCTCCTGATATATTCACAAAGTAAACCATCTTTAACTGCTGACCTGTCAACACACACACACACACACACACACACACACACACACACACACAAAAACACCCCAAAAACAGTTAACCCTTTCCAAACATTTGCTATAAATGTCTCTTTGCAGTGATGGAATAATGTGATTCCCGCTCACATGTCAGGATCCTGATTTGCTGTGTCCCAATTCCGTGGACAGAAGCATGGGTGACTAATTTGAGAAAGAGCTTGACCCCGACTGTAGAAAATCAGTCCAAAGGGTTTCCTGGATCTGGCCGTCCGCTCACATATTAAATAATGACTCTGACGATAGTCATCAGTTTCCTTTTAAACTTCTATTTTATCAATCTAATTATGTTAAAAATATTGGAAATCTGCTATTTTAGTTAACTGAATTTATTTTGCGCCAACAAACCGGAGGGGAAAGTACAGATCCACACATGTAGGTCAACAGGTATGTCAGCAACATGGGAACGATAATAACATTAATTTAGAAAAGACCCAAAGGAAACAGGATTGTTTTATGCAACTGACGACAGCATCTGTGAGCTGAGAGACCCGTACAGCCCACTCTTCTGCTAAGAAAAAAAGCTGTGAACTGCAACTCGAGAGAAGGAGACGCAACGAATCTTTGAATTATATCTAATGTTCATTCTACAATGTGACGTGTGTAGCGGTGAAAAAAGGAACGCATAAAACTGTGAATGTCAAAGGATTTCCCTGACGCCAAACAAATGAGTGAGATCGGGAAAAAAAAAGAAAAGATGTCAGTTAGAAAGGGATTATTGAAGCCTGATACATAGATACTATAGCAGCGACAGGGTTTCTGAAGAACAAAGGAGAATTAAAACAGTACTTAGAAGCTCTAAACATGCAAACAGGCTTTATACGTGGATAGAAGTTAGGGATGAAGACCATGAATGGACGGATAACAAGCCCAGCCTGCAGCAGTTCGCTGTGCAATAACTGGTTACCGTCGAAAATGTGGTGTTGGTGTCCGAGCTGATGAGCTCAGAACATACATTTACTCTGTACCTAAGGTCTCACTGTAGATTGATACGCACGTCCACAATTCGAGCACAATTATACTCAGAATCTGGATCTAGGGTATAATCGGGCATGCTTTTCTGATGACGGTGGAAGGCTTTAATATGTGAGAGAAAAGGAGTCTCCCCGGTCTACAGCCTCCCTCATCGTCTCTTCTCCAAACACCTCATGTGTAGCCACACCGTGTCTATTTCAGTGGGAGCACAAATTCCTCATTCTGCCCAGCACCAGGGGGGTCCAAATGCCTCATCTCAGGTGGTACGTTCTGACTTGGTCATCTGGAGCTTTCCATAGACTCTGTTCCATGTGCTTAAAGGTTTTTTTTTGTTTGTTTGTTTTTCTCTTTTGATCCCATACCTGATATGCCAAAGTCAAAGATGGCTAGGTTAAGAGTCATGAGCTCCGGAGGCTTGAGCTTGGTCTTTCGGTTGAAGAACATATAAAGGACGTAGCCGTTTCCTGTGGCAGACATGACTCCTGGAAGAAAGAGAGAGTTTTAGACAGCAGCCACTATTACTATTACTTTTAAGCTGTAAATGCGCACGGCTAGTCTGTCACTCTTAAAGGAAGCCTAAAGTATTTAGTTATCACCAACATGCTGCTTCAGAAATGGCTGGCACGCTTCGTTAAGCTGCATCTGGCCATGGAGAAAAATCCAGTAAAACATCAACATTATGTGTGGTCTCACAGGTCTCTTTTACTTTTAAATTCTCTCCCGGACACAGTTCCCACTGATGTGCTCTGCAGAAGCTCCTCTCCATGTGGGTCCAGGGATTGCATGGTGCTGTGGTGGGATGTGGCAAAGGTAAATGAAGCCATAAATGCAGGTATATTTCACATGGTTCTGTACTTGGACCAATCCTTTTCACCTTGTACTTGCTTTCCAGCGTAGAATTTTCATGTCTGTGCTGATGAAAACCAGCTGTATTTATCCACAAAACCAGAGGAGACGGAGCAGTTAGTGAAGCTCCAGGACATAAAGTCTTGGATGACCTCAAACTTCCGTCTTCTTCTTAACTCAGCCAAAACTGAGGTTATGTGAAGTGCTAAACTTCTGAGGGATAATTTAGATCACCTCATTACACCAGATGGTATCTTTTTAGCCTCTAGTTTCTCTGTGAGGAACCTTAGAGTTTTTGATTAGGACCTAACATTACTACTGCCTATACATTGACCTTGGTGGAGGTCTATACTCTCCAAGTGCTTTTCTAGTCCCTATTTTAATACCTACACTTGACCCAACATTAAGTGACTAATCTGATCTAATATATTGAATGTGGGGAGGGAAAAAAAGTGAAGAAAAAGAGCAGCGCTAAGCCAATCTTTTTTTTTTTTTTCTGGTCTATTCAAAGATCTAACATCATCTGTACAGGGGAAAAAATGCCAACAAACATTCCCATGTTTAAACATTCCCATGTGTAACATGACCTGTGACAAATATTTACAACCAATATTTGCCATGCACCATATTTAAATGCGCAGTCATGAACATGCTGGCCTGTCAGCTGCTTCCCATTCACCCTGTTTTTGCCGTAGTAATATCTTTTCCTCTTAAATCACCCAGATTCATTTCCAATATTCAGTGGCCACTCGCTTACTTTTGGTGTGTCACTTCTATGACTGTGGTTTGTCTGTTTTTTCAAAATCAGCATGAGTGAGCAGAGTTTGTGAAAAACCTAAAAGGCATCTAAGACCGATAATCAACCGCTTTTTTCTTGTTGTTGTTGTTGTTGTTGTTGTTGTTGTTATTGTGCCACCTACAGTTTTGGAAAGTTAAGCCTTGTCAGTTGTTATTATCAGCTAAAATTAAATCATCCGCTAAAGGAAAGTTATCAAATAATTTAATGGACTGATAAATATCACGCATCTCTGAATATTTGACTTGAGTTGATGAATTCTTTTGCCACACATTTTTCTTCAGGCAGGAGTTGGGGGGAGGGTATTCCAAAATCAGCAAAGTCCAGATAAAGCCACAATTTATTACTGATGAGACAAAGGAAAGACTGTTATATCCACCAGATATAACCACTCTATGTTTTCTTTTGACAACGGTAACAATTTCCACATGTTCGATAGCTGTTCTGCTGTTAGCGACAGTATTTTTATTTTTATTTTTGGCTAAGGTCTAATTTTGCAGCCTTTCATGTTTGCTGCAATATAAGCAAATTCTGATCATAATCAGGATTTATTCAGTGTTAAGTTAGCATATTTTAAAGTAATCTGAAACACTCATTCAGAAACATCAAGAGCACTGATTAACCAGTTCTTTCACCTGTAATTAATAAAGTCCAATTCACCCTGAATGACCTGGTATCCCACCAAAAGTTGGACTCCACATTTTAATGTCTTTTGAAGCAAACAGGTTTAACTGTACAGGTAATAAGAACTTGCACCTAACCACATTCTGAAATATGAAGGTAACATTAATGTTCCCTAGTTATTAGTCCACTTTCATTCACTCTGTGAAAGGGAACACTCAGTTCTCCATATCCGACTGTATTTCACAGCCTCCAGTCACATCTCCTACATACAAATGGATCAATTTATCAATTTATGAGCCTTTTTTTTTTTTAAATTAACCTCCTAGAGAAACTATTTGCCTTCCACAAAGAGCTTCACTAACATTCCTCTCAACAATTTAGCTCTTGTTTCATCCACATGATAGAACATGACCTTCTGATGGCTGCAGATTGGATTTATCACCACATTCATCCTTTTTGACGTTGCTGCAGTGTTCTACACAATCTTTCATTACTTACCTCATAACCTCACTGGCTGCGCTCAGTGTGTGATGAATCAAATACTCCATTTAAAGTTCTACTTTTACATAGTGTAATTTGTTGAGAGGAAAATAATGGTCCTCAAGGAGCTGGACTAGCTGAACATCTGTGGGCTGCAGCAAAGGCTGTGGAAAAATACAAAACTACACTTGGAACGGTGTACTGCTTTACCTTTCCCTGATAACAGTGGTGTGCCTCAGCTGTGTCTCAAGGCTCCTATTTTTTTTTTTTTCAATCACTCACCTTCTCCCCATCTGCTAACGTTTTTTTTTTTAAAACATGGAATTCACTCACGCTGCTACGTAGTTGACCCTCAGCTCTACCTCTCCTCCAGGCCAGTGCTGTACCTCCGCTGTGCATCTGCAACATCCAACACTTTCATTTTTCAAAAACTGATGTTAACTTTGCATTTACTGCCACTTCCCCCTAACCTGGCAACCACATCCAAACAGTAATAGTCACTTTCATTTCTTTCACTCATCCCTTGGACAAACCATCCACCAAAACACAGCACAGTTCAGGACAAAGTGTTAAGAGTCAGTAGTTTTACGCACTAAGGTTGAAGTTACTGACCTATTAAACAGATGTAAAACGCTGCTACAATATCCGCTTCCTTGGAGAGTCTGGAGGCAAACGGGTCACCTCGGAGGAGATAATGAGGAACATACGAAGAGTGTGGCCGTGTCTCGTTCTCCATCGCTACCGTCAGCACGGAAGGTCCTGAGGAGTCAAAGAAAAGAGTGAAACAGTGAATTCTTCGCTTACACGCTGAAAGCAGAGCATGCACGAAAGCAGGGTTAGATTAACGGGAATGTGCCCAGATCAATTCCAAAATAAGGTTTGGGCACAATAATTGTCAAATCGCTGAAGCTGCCAATGAGGCTAAAAGTGTACTCAAAGTCTCAGTGTAGGATTTTAGTTTACAAAATCTATATATCATTTCCTGATGTCAAGATTGCATTCAGCTCACCAACTGTCAAGACCGGCGCGGAGGCCAGCTGGACGTGCATTTGTTCCAGCCAGCACACACACACACACACAACATTTATAATGTAATATTTTCAAAGCGACCGCAGGTTTGAGGGAGTGTGTTCTTTAGACTCTGATAGATGGTCAACTGTCACGATGTCTCACGCTGCGCTTTGTGCTAGCCATTGTACCAAATCTGTGCATTGTGTGTGGACTGAACAGCACAGATTTCTTGCAGTATGTGTGACTGTGCGACACCAGTACCATCAGCCCCCCCACTGACGCATGCTGGATAAGATGTTTGCACAGATTCCCATTCTTAGTACACTGACTCATTATATAAATTCATGGCATTTCCCAGCCATAATCCATCAGACTCCAGAGATCCCAAACGAATCAGAAAAAGCCCCGAATATCCCTGAAGTACAGTTCAGCATGTGTGTATGTGTGTGGTCTGAAATTATTAACAACTTCACTTAAGAAAGAGAGCCATATAAAAAACAACACATCCCGAACAGGATTCAGGATTTCCTAAGTCCTGTTCAGGGATCCTAAATCCTGTTAGACTAGTTTATTCATTCATTTTTTTAAATTTTCTTTAAATGAATCATGGCTTCTCTGTCTCTGATGAGCTTCCCTATTTGACAGAAACCTATCCTGTATCTATTTCCTGTAAAAGACTGACTAAAAATCCACCTCAGTTAACAGCTACAGCGTAAAACAGCCCCAAAGACAAGCACAGGGTTTTATGGAATATGTCAAAAACTGATACAGGTTCTATGCTGGCTGATAGAAATTTTAAAAGGTACTTTAATCAGTCATTAGAATTGATGCTCTAGTTGTAGATGGAGCATTGTCCTAACGAGCAACAAGGGATCATTCCAATTGTTGATTAAAAAATAATAATAATAAAAAAAAAAAACCACAGCCTCCAACTGTCTGCAGCCACGTCAATTTGTTTGAATTTGATTGAAAGGAATGATTTAATTTTTTTTTTTTTTTAAAAAAAGGTATTTTCTGTGCAGCTCAAAACCAAGGTTGTCTTTTCCACACACAGCAGAGCGAATTCATCGGCTGAGGAGAAGCGTAACGAGCTAATGCCGAATGAGAAGCTTGGAGACGAGCACAGCTGAGAGCAAAACACACACAGGACCACATGTGCACGCCAACACACACACGGACACACACACACACACACACACACGGACACATACATATGAGGCCGCCTGCAGCGATGTATGTAACATCTAATGAATCGTTTCCTCATACGCACATGTGACCTGACAACTTCAAGGGTTGACTAAATTAAAGGCACACTTCATTCTAAAATGGAAATTATTTATTATCACAGCTTTGTTATTAGAGGATTTGAGGGCTGGAATTGATTAAAAATATTTTGTGTTATCCTGTATGTGACGTAAACAGAATCTGTTAATTTAATATCACTCTTATATATTGGATAAATTGTTCCACAGGTTTAGACACATGTAGCTACATTTCTATTCACATTCAATGCCACAGGAATGAGCAGCAATTTATTACGCATGATGAAGAGCACAGGTGAGATGTGTGACCAGCAATCACAAAAGAGGAGAGGAAAGTCTGCATTTTAATATTTCTTCTTCTACGGGCTACAGCGATGCCCGGTTCAGTGATTTTGTAGAAACAGAAGCTATGTAGAGGAATGGTGCTGAATATTAAAGAAAGATCAAATACATATATGACACACGCACGGCAATTACATGTTCTGCATGTTTCAAAGATTGGTGCCACAAACATCTCGATGACATAGCTAAAGGCATTAAAACCCTGCATACCTTGATAAATAAGCTTTTCTGTATTAAACAAGCTTGATAAATAAGCTTTTCTTTATTAAACAACATGTTTCTAGCACAGGCTAACACACCACCCACCCGCTTACACATAGACTTGATAACGTATTGTATTTTTTGAGTCTACAAAGGCCCCGATAACGATCGCAGGTAACAAACACTAAAATTAAAACATCTTAACGTAAGTATAAACAGCTGGATGACTGAATTTAACTTGGAACTAAGATTCAGTCGGCAATCCCGCGCTCCCTCGAGGCTGTCAGTATGACTGAAAATTGAACTAGATGTTAACCCTGTTCATAACATCCTGAGGCAGCGCAGAATGAAATTTTCATAACATCATACAGATTTCATGGTCATCTATATGGTAACAGAAAGGACCCTCTCGGGCCTCGAGGACCTGTTATATTTCATCTATATCTAGTTTTGTAATTTGAGCTGTAGAGGATGGTAGAGGATCTACAGTTCGGCATTTCATTTTTTTCCTGCTAAAAAACATCAACCCTGGAGCTGGTGACCCATCTCCACAAACTGCCCCCCAGAAATGGACCAGTACAAATATTAAGCGAACGACAAATGTTGCAAAGTTATGGGAGCTGATCTGAGGCTGTTCTGCACGATATGTGTGTTTTCCCAGACAGCACTACAGCGCAGGCTGGGAGGATTAAAAAGTGAATTTCTGTTTTTTTAAAGACCATCAATTCATATGTTTTCCATCAGTCACACAAACTCCAGACTGAAACCAATCCTGTCCAACCTGGAGAAAGTCCTCCAGACCTTCATCTTCTCCAGGTCAGGTGACAGCATCTCTGGTCCCTCTGGCATCTCCCACCTACAACTCGCTGCGAGGCTTCTCATGGGTTGTAACAGACGACAACTCGTCACCTCCGCTCCTCTCACATGCTCGTGTGGGTGTTGCGGCCCTATAAGCCCCACAACCCAAGAGCCTTGGACAGGGTCTTTCTGGTTGCTCCTAAGTCAGATGTGAAGGTTAAAGGTGATGCTGCCTTTGCAGACAACCTGCTCGACACGATAAGGCTGGCTAGGTCAGGAAGTCTTTTTAAATCTTTCACTAAATCACCACACTCCAAACAGGCTGTCATGTGTTTTTACCACTTTTTGTCATTTTGCTGTTCTTAATTTGTTTTTCTGGTGTGTTTTTTTCCATTATTATATTATTAGTTATCTACAATAGACTATAGACTAAAATTCTATGAATCACCATATGGCTGTTCAGTGTCACCGGATACCATTCTATTTATTATTATTATTATTATTATTATTATTATTATTATTATTATTATTATTATTATTATTATTATTATTATTATTAATAATAATAATAATAATAATAA
>BJFM01001614.1:64230-84631 GCA_016586285.1 Arothron firmamentum
CACACACACACACACACACACACACACACACACACACACACACA
This sequence comes from Arothron firmamentum, assembly GCA_016586285.1. Lineage (NCBI taxonomy): Eukaryota > Metazoa > Chordata > Actinopteri > Tetraodontiformes > Tetraodontidae > Arothron > Arothron firmamentum. The sequence goes on from BJFM01001614.1 coordinate 64,275, forward strand.
CACACACACACAGAGAGAGAGAGTATACAGTACAATAACAGTTGCTGAGTTCTTCCATCCAAAGCAGCAGGACTCAGAGCAGCTGACCTGACCTGGGATCAGCATTCAGTGTGTTGTGTTTATTCCAGCATCGCACCTCCGCTGCCTGCGAGAAAACTTCTTTTTTTTACTTGCTAATTCTCATTTTACCGCGTTCGTTGCTGGTGAGGTTTTCAATAATCGAATTTGACAAATAAAACTGATTTTCTTTACAGCGTTGTCAGGGAAACGCCACATCAAGTTTTAAAGGCTGTTTGTGCTGAGAGTAACAAAAATAACGTGAAAATACACTTGATAAAACCCGATTTAATACTAAAGATCAATTCAACAGATTTATGCAATATTATATTTACTCCATGAAACATTCCTCAGATAGTTACGCAGCCAAAAACACATGGCGATAATGTAGGAATAATTACATAAATAAATTGAGGGTTTCGTTCGTCACTGACCTGCTCAATCATCGCTCGTCCCACATCCCGAGAAGACTTTAAACCTACAAACGCACCGAACAAGTTCTATTTGTGAATTTGTGAAAAAGCGAATATTCCCTTGACAGAGATCTAAGTTGTGCCTCCACCTGCAGCAGCAGCAGCAGCAACATCTGCGCGACCTCCGTCGTCATTAATCCTCTATTATGCACGCGACGTCAAGCTGGCGGCTTGCACTTCCGCTCTGCACTTTCAAAATAAAACCTGCGGCCGCCGAGTCAGTCAGCACTTCCGCTTGGTGCGATCAAAATAAAACATTTCAGGGTACTTCGAAGCTCACATACTGTATCTAGGATATTCACGCAGATTAAATTACACAAAACGTTGTTAAAGATCTTTGAAATGTTTGGGTTAATTACAGTTCCTCCCTTCAACTAGTCCCTGATCAAAAGACCCATTTAAATGCAAGAGAAATTCAGACAGCTCTGAAAATGTGATATGTTTTAAATATAGATATTTCTCAATGTATAGGTGCTGTTTGGGAATAATCATTACGTCTGCTATGAAAATAGCCTCTTTGATTTCCAATTTGCAGCAACAGCCAGAGGAGATGCTGCTCAATGGACGAGTGGGTTCAGTGATTTCCCCTGAAATTTCTTGCAGTCTGACTGACAACTGAGTGTTAAAGGCAGATCAATACCAATTAGACATGTGTGGAAAACTATTTATCTATTATTAATACAGAAGCATTACTTTCCTTCCATGCTTCCTGTTTAATCTGTCATGCATTGATTCCCACCTCATAATTATGCATGCAATTCACTGCATGCATTCCTTCCTTGTGAATACACTCAACTTGTAAGATTTTAAAAGATTTTTCACACTGCATACAATTATTGTTGTTGTTGTTGTTGTTGTTGTTGTTGTTGTTGCTGCTGCTGCTGCTGCTGCTGCTGCTTCTGCTGTTATAAAAATGTATAATTATTCAGCACTAATTTACTTTGACAGCTGCACATTACAAGCTTGGAGACCCCTTTTATAATTTTACCGAGTAAATATCAGGATTCATTCATTCATTAAAGAGTTTGTCTTTAAACAGCTGATCTACAACGATGTTATCGGAACTGGTGTTGTACGACTTAAATGCTCTGCATAAGCACCACTGCTTAACACTGTATATATACATAAACATAATTGTCCAAAATAATTTGAATTACCGGGCAAGATGCTATAGGGTATTTGACAACAGCAAATCCTCCAGATCCACATCACAAGTACATTTTGTGGCAATAAACTACGGGGAAATGTGGGAGATAAAAACAATGGAAATTTAATTTAAAATGATGCAGGGAAATGTCACTAGTGAGATAAAAACAATGAAAATTTAATTAAAAATGATGCACACAGACTTACCTACTTGTTGCTGTGTATTTTGACTGATTTGGGGGGGGGGGGGGAAACCCATCAGTGTACTGACACAAAGTTTTCTTTGAGGCCTTTTACAAAATGTTAACTATTTCACTTAACTTTTATTGTCAAACACCATGACATCAATCAATGGAGAAGTCATCAGTGTATGCTCTTCTAACCAGGAGAATCGGCTTTTTGTTTCACGTCTCCACACAAAGACAGTTGTTCTTTCACCCCAACAACCACCTGATTTATTTCCCAGTCTGATTTAAAATGTTTTACTTAATATTAACTGTATTAAATGATGAAGAGGGGAATTGAATTCATCATTTCTGAAACCACCATAATCAAAACTCTTAATCGGCTTAATCAGACCACTGAACAAACAGAGGTGCTTTGGGATTGATTTGTGAGCTAGTGTTTCCAAAGTGCATCACCTTCCAGGTAATAAAACATGGACTTGTTTGTTCATTCTGTTCTGGTGTGTAACGGAGCGGTGAGGAGTCTGATGGGAGGAGGGAGCAAAAAACCCCCCCAAAAAACAAACCAAAAAATGACCCGCCATGTTGGGAAGAAGCCAGAAGAATGGCACACCTGTGCACAACGGCTTCAGGGGTGAAAAATCCTCTGCAGGGGAAACTTTCACTGGAAAGGAAAACAGGCAGCAGAGTGCCACGTGCGACCGCAGTTTTCCGCAGCCCATCTTCCCTCCGCCTTTAACACCAAAGATTCAATGGTTTTCAAGGTTTAACTAGCAGCAAAACAACTTTTTTTCTTCCTTTCATGACAGAGGAGTTTTGACCTTGCATGTTCTTCCCCTCAAAGGAAGAAAAAAAAAGCTATTACTGTCTTTCTTTTTTATTAATGCCATGTCTGCTAACAGTGTTTCTTTACCTTTTAAAACCATCCTGAACCTGTTTTTTTTGTTTGTTTGATTGTTTTTTTAAATCAAATAACAGGACTGATCAAGACCAGCCTGGCCGCGGAGTGAATCACTTTTTTTTAATCTGCATGTCTCAGCTGTGATTAACCCACTGGAGGCTAAATTTATGACTGGGTGCCACAGCATCAGTGCTGACGTGTGGAAGTGCAAATTATGTGCAAAAGAAGAAGAAAAAGAAAGTGCAGCGTTGCCGACAAGTTTGAGTTTTAACACCAGTAGTGTCAAAAAAAAAAAAGGGAGGGTAAGCAAAGCTGCTATACAACAGTTTATTTAACACTGACACAGTCTTTAAGTTACTGATCGCCTCGAGCAGTTTTTTTTAAAGCCGAGTTAAACAAATTTCAGACTTTAAAAAGCTCAGCATGACACAATAGACTTCCTAAAAGCTTCTTTTAGGTCTTAGATCTGTCAGATTTTCAAAATTATATATATATATATATCTCAGTTCAACAGACACAAATGTGTAACATTTTAACATTAAATTGTTTTCAGCATCAACATGTAGTGCACAAACAAAACAAGTGTTATAACGCATACTGTGAGGTTATCTTTCTGACCCTCAGCATGTCATGCTGGAGTGGACCTTTTTCAGGAAGCTAAGCTTTGCAGTGATCCCTTTATCGCACTCAGAACAACTATCATGAAAGTTACCCTGAGTAATGACCAGTGCTTTTAAGGTGTCCAGTCCCATGCAGTTTCATGGACCAATGAGCATCAAGCTACAGACACGTGGAGAACGGCGGAGCTTTTTAATTGGTTCAGATTACAGATCGCTATGACAACTGTGTGATTGACATACACATGGGCATCCAACGGGAAGGCACTGTTATGGCTTTGAATGACTTGCTGTCATGTTTAGTGTCTTGAGAAAAAAAATCGGGACGCCCGGCACGGACCTTGCATAACACCGGGACAAAACAATGTTAAAATCCACCAGGACACGGGACACAAGGCTCAAAACCAGGACTGTCCTGGGTAAACCGGGACGTCTGGTCAGCCTATCTTAATCAGCGAGAACCCAATATCTAAACAGGGTGCAATTTGTTCTGTTTTTTTCTGTACCATATGCACTTTGCTTTTATTTTTGTTGGTGGAGACACATTTGCCTGTTAATTAAATGAGTACAATCTTAAATATCTGTGATATGGCTGCTGTAAATCATAAATCAGGTGTCTGATTTATGTCCAAAACTGACAAAGGTTATTTCAAATAGTTGTTTATAGTTCAGATGTGTTCATTTATGTGCATATGTTGTTCTGCATTTACAAAATACAATATATTGACTCCTTAAGTACAGTTTTTATTTCTTTATTTGTTATCGTGAATACGCATATTCTTCGGCCCCTCAATTTGCCTCAGATTAATGAACCGGCCCCAATTCCAAATTAATTGAATAGCCCTGCTGCAGAGTCGGAGTCTCATCAGAACCAGCACGAGGCCACGGTGGCGAGGAAGAACTCGCTTTTAACAGGGAGAAACCTTGTGCAGAGGAGGACAAACAAACATGAGCGGACGGAGACACACAAACAGGCTGACCTATCTTACTAATTCCTCTTAGACTGTTTAAAAACTTCTTTTTTTTTATGCAACTGGATCTTTAGTCCGAACATGTGATTGTAGTGGCAGCATTTTTGGAATGGGCTGACCCACTTTCATCAATAAGTCATCTGTGCGCGGCCTCACAGTCCTCTCTGTCACAGGACCTTCTACTTAAAGCACATGTGCGCAACTGGAGCCAACGAATTATCACCCTCCTCAGTCCTGAACTTGTTCGGCTTCTGCATATTTATCCTCTCGTAAGGACAGTTCAAGGGGACAGGCACTCCCAGCGGTTGTCCGTCAACCGTTAACCGAAAACATCTGGATTCGCCAACGCATGAAAATGCAAGAAATGCATTGAGTTTTATGTCCTCAGGCAGCCAAATTCCTATGCAATTTGACAGATTTTCTTATCTGACGTCCTCAAGGAAACATCTTGTTATACATTTGAAGCAACTGAAACATCTTTTCTAAAGACCAGAATGAGTAATCAAAAGGTCATTCAAATAACAAATTGTATTAGAGAAAACGAAATTAGTATTAAACGCAAATAGTTAAATAGATAAGCAACAGAAAGAAATTACACAAAATCATATTAAACATTTATGGCTGTGCTTCCAGGCTGAAATCACACGTGCCCTCAGCTTACCATATATACAGTACATGTTCGTTGCCTGGAGTTCGTAGCTTTGACTTTAACGTGCTGGCTTTGCGTGCGACCATGCTTATTTTTCCAAATGATTTCCAAAAGATTCTGCTGACATCCTCCCATAATAATAATAATAATAATAATAATAATAACAACAATAATCATAATCATAATAACAGAAAAAATGGCCAGTCTATGAAAATATTTATTACAGAGAAATACACGGAGTGCATGTGACAGTATGAATGTTGAGGGAAAAAAGGTTCTCGAGGGTTTTTAGTTTTTTGGGGGTTTTTATTCGTCTTCATTGGTTCACATCATGTGGTTCGTGTAATTGGTGACTAAACTTATTCCCTCAGAACATCTGATTACTCCCCTGGCAGTTTCTGCAACAGAGATTCAATAGCTGCCATTGTGCGCGCTCACGGGGAATTTCAGCAATCTGCATCACAAAACGGCGGCAACTTTGTTTCTCCTGGGCAGCACCGATGAGATTCAGCCAAAAGGAGCAAACAGACCAGTAGACGGACACAATTAACTCTCACACAGCCAACAAGCTGTGTGAGGGGCATCCTCCCTCAAGCCTATTGAAAAGTTTTTCTTTTAAAAGATTTTCAAGTTCAAAGGGTTAGAGGAGTTGTACACGACCTTTTTCTTCATAAATGCAGTTTATCTAAAGGTTTCCAGTCAGGTTTTTGAATTCGACTAATGACAAATATTTTCAATACTGATTATAACATCACAGTGCTGCACAAGGCTCTGTACTCGGAACTATAGTATTCATATCACATTTGGTCATGTATGGAGAGAAATATATATAAATAAGAGAGACACCCTGATACTTTACTGAGAAAATAGTACGAAACGTACCCCACAGAAACATTCTGTACAGGCAGTTGGATCTGCCTGTAGGAAGAAGCTTCCAAGGCTTCTTCACAGGCAGATTCAAGTAAATAAAAGCTGCGATGGCCGATAAACCAAAAACACCCAAACATCATCGATGAAACAGTTACAGGAACTCATGATGCCACTTTAGGCTTTTGGGAACAGAACCGGGAGTCTGGAGAAGTAGTTTGCAGCAGCATTTACAAATTTAAATGTTTTTTTTTTGTTTCCAAAAATAGTTATTTGTATATTTTTCCATCACTTTGCCACCAAACAGAGAACCAAACAGGTTACACAACAACGACACAGAAAACTTTGAGATTGAGGCAAATGAACCAAGAAAACACAAAGAAGCCGAGTTTTCACAAATTCCCCCCCTTTTTTTGTAAATGTAAGCGTAATAAGTGTTGTGTGGTGGATATTAGGGGATCTGCCCTCTGCCCTGCTGAGATTCCAGGAATGTCAGCAGGGTTGCTCAGGAATGAATCACGAAACAGAACCGCACTCGATAGTCCGATGATCGGACATGAGGTGTGGCGGGATGGAAGGTCATGACGCCCCCGCTCGGAGTCCAGGAAAGCCGACAGTTCCGTTAGTTCCACGTGATCTGTTGACAGGACACAGGGGGCCATTATGGATTTGACACACCAGCTGGTCGGAGGTGGGATTTAATTAGCCAAAGTAGAGAAAACTGAGAGATCCTGAGCTACTCGGAGCATCGATTTCCTGTTGATCACCGTCTGGGCCTAAACAAGCAGCAGGGAGCCCTGAAAGGGGCCACAGCTTGACCTCCTCCACTCCAGGAGAATTTCTGGGCGCTGTATTGATCAAATCTACCGTATAGGCGCGTCTGATGTATGGATATACCATAAATGACCTTGTTTCAAATCTTTATGTTTGAACAGTGTCCTGCTCTTAACTACAAATAACTTTTCTGGACTTCACTCCACTTTACTTTGCTGTACTATACTGTATTGTATGATGCTACACAAGACTGTGGACTGCACAGTACTGTACTTTACTGAATTATATGTTACTATACATTACTGCAGTCTACTGCACTGGATTCTCTACCGCAGTAGAGTCTGCCACACAGAACTGGACACCACCACAGTACACCACTTTACTCATGGGCGGCACCTGTGTGTGGGGGGGGGGCTAGGGGGTGATATAGCATGATTGCACAATAAATAATATATTAGCAAGTGTCCTATCAATGATTACATTCACTATGGCACCTGAAAGCATCACCTGACATGCTGTATAGTATGAAACTGTGGTGCACTAAACTGCACGATATTGTATCTCATTATACTGTACCCACAGGAATTCAAAATTAGCAATATAGGAACGTTGTATATGAATTGAAGTTGCGAGACATACTGTATTCCTGCTGTACCGCAGCCATTGAAAAAAAAAACAATGGTCATGCTCTTTTCAATATGTGTCGAATGGCTACAACGTTAACTTGTAGTCGCACAGTCGACAGCGGCAGTTCACCGTGGGCTGGGTCTGATGGTAAACTGCAGATGTGCACGCCCCGCTGATAACAATCACTGAAGGGAACAGAAGGGAACATTGGAAAATGTTAGGCATTCATTTGGCGAGAGATTAGAGCATAAAGTGATTGCTGCCGCGTTTGATGGCTAGTGCTGCTTTTTTAATGCTCTGCTCCAGCGTAATTATTCAGGAACTGTGGGTAAGTGGTACTGAGCCAGCATGTAAAATCACCTCTTAATCACACCAGAGTCATGCAGGGTCCACGTGTGTAGAATTGGCGCTGACATATTCACCCTTTTTTCTTATTTCCAACAGCGACCAAAGGTCCAGCTGAATCGTGACAGATGTTTCTGGCTATCAAAGTAAGGACATTCCAGTCCTCGTGGGGAGAACACATCTGTTTTGTGTTTTACAAAAGCTTTTTCTGGTTTAAAAGTGGGATTCATGTTTGTGTGAAATGATCCGAGTTTATGTGTGGTTTTGCTTATGCGACATCAGCCATAGTTTGACATTTATTAACACCTAATGTTCCATGAGTCTGCATGATGAGGATGCCCCTGACGCATGCTCAACGCACCTGTGAAAACACTCCCACAGTGTCAAACCACCGTGCTTGGGTGGCTAATTTAGCATTGAGATCAATGAGCGTGTGTGAAAATAGCACAGATAGCAGCTAACCAGATAGCAGTTACTGGACAACACAAATTTCAGCTGTTGCCACGGCAGCAGAAGCAAATTATAAAAATGTTGGGTAATTTAAAATGCAAGCAGCTATTGTTGTTAGCGTGCAAATTTCCAAACAGCAATTAATGGAGCGTTATGTTGCCAGAATTAATGTAAATGAGCCAAACCAGGAGAGAGAGAGAGAGAGAGAGAGAGCGTTCTGCATTAAATTCAAAGGCTTTGAGGCTCCTTGATGTGCACGCACGTCAGCAACAGTCAGCAGCATTGTTGCAAACAGGCCTGTCGCTCTTGACTGGCATGTCCTTCAAAAACAATGATTGCAGGGAAGAAAACTGCCTTCACTAAGAGGTCGGCCGTTATGTGCGTCGCAGCTCTTTGGTGAACTAGAATCGCCTCTGCTCCAGCGAGAGACATATATTTAACTATAAACTAGACTTTAGTGAGCCTTAAGCTCTTGCAAAGCTACAGAAAACAGTAAAGTTATGCGCCGCTCAATGCACAGGTGAATGCTGAAAACGCTTGCAAATCTGCAGTTACAAATCCAACTTGCAGATCTTTTTAAATAACAATTGCTCTAAATAAAAAAAATTATAGATCCCAACAAAGGTAAAGAACCATTTTTCTAATTGCATGTGTCGATGCGCTTATAGAAGCTCATCACAGCGGGTAAGCCCCAGCATCCATCTCATTAAGGAAATTCTGGGGCCCTGCCCCACGCTGGGCTGGTTACGTTAACGCCATCGCGCCCTCTGGCATGTCTGCACAGCTCTGACGCAACAGTTAATAACTCACAGGAGAGCGCAGAGATTAGCGTCAGCAGTGGAAATAAAGCGATGGAGCGTCAAAAAGCAAAGGTGGCTTCCATCTTTGGTCGGCCGCCAGTTGTGCCGGATCAGGGTGAGGAAAGTCACACTCCATTCAGCATCCAAACATGCACTTTATTCCTGAGCAGGGTTGCTTTTAAAGCCACCTGTTGAGCAGCACATCTCCTTCTCCTTGACTGGCACGAAAAAAAGAACTGCTGAGGGGAGAAACGGTGGATGAATTAAAGAATAAAGAGAAGAAATTCAAAATAAATCTTTGAAGGATTCAGTTCATCCGGAATGGTGTCAAATTTATACATTGTGAGTTTTATATATGATGCGCACGGGATCATACAGGAAACATATGTTTCACACACATCCTTGGACCTCTATTTTTGTGAGGACTTTCATAGACATGACACATGTTCCTTAATTTCCCTGAGGGAGTCTTCCCAAGGGATTAATAAAGTTCATCCTTATCCTTATCCCTCCTTACCAGTTTCTTACCCTAAACACCACAAGTGAACACCCACCCCAACCCTAACCTCGTCTCTGACCTCAACCAAGCCTTAACCCCCAAACAGGCATTTAGAGATATGAGGACCAGCTAAAATGTCCCCACTTTGCTAGTAAAATCCATATTTTGGTACTAAATACTGTGTAGATTTGCGTACAACCTGGATTATCCTGCAGCAGATAAAAAGAAAATGGAAGCAATATTTCCTGCATTGTTTTCCTATCCTGCTACATCTTAAAGCCGGAAATCAGAGCAATAAGCAGTGTGAATAATGGGCCACATGCAATTTCCTGCATCTCCTCCAGTTGAGGAACACATTTCTTTCTTGTTTTTGCTTTTAGTCATTCTTGTACACTGTGCAGGCCTGCTGACCGCCTCGGTGTTCTTGGAAAGTCACAGGCTCTTTGTTTCGTGGTAAACAGTCTCACTGGCTTTTGCCTTCAGGGTAAGGCCACAATATTGACTCTCCATGGCCTTGAAACACGTCAGAGAGCCACTGGCCAACCAGGCGGAGCCGCCTGGGCACTATCTGTGCTATTATTGCAGATGTCTTAAAGATGCAAATAATTCCTGTCGTTTTTAATGCTCTACATATTTCAATGGCTCAACATGAGCATCATGCTGCGTCTTTTTGCGTGCCTATTGCCAAATCCATCACTTCTCAGTAGTTTTTGACTGGAACTGGAGAGTATCCTGATCCGAATCCGTCCAGGCGGTGCGCACAAATGACGCACGTCCGAAGCGCCCGAGTTTCAGGTCTGAAAACAGGCACCCACCCACCCACCCAGAGAAAATTCATGTCAGCTGATCACGTCTGCGGCCGCATTCTTTCGGTCACTACCCAAGAACTCATGACCGCAAGTCAGACATGAAGTGCAGATCGAGTGATGGGCTGAAAGCGTTACCCTCCGCTTCAAGCGTGTGGTGCCACACCCCGCAGACGCAAGTCAGGTCCCATAACACGCCACAAAGCATCCCGGATTCCACTCCAAGCCAGAGGATTTTCTAGAAACTCTCTGAAATCATTTCTGCTCGATATTACCAAGAAAAAAAAAAAAAAAAAAAAAAGCTTCGCAGAGCATGAAAAGAGGAAGACCACGGGGGTCACTGTTGGTCAAAAAAAATCCACTGATAGTCTCTGACAGTAAATAAAGATTTATTTATATATTTGAGAAAATTCTCAGCTCATGCAAGGATACAGCTTTTGTAAACAAACAAACAGAAAAAAATCACTCGAAAATATAGTCTAAATGTGCGCAGATTTCTTCTTGGTGTCAAAGTTTGGAATGTACAAATCCGTGGAAGAGAAGCTGCATTCTGGTTATTTCTCCCAAACCCACATGGTCCCACTTTCCCCGTAGATTCATCAGTTCTTTCAGGGCCGGCTGTGCGTAATGCAAGTTTACGTCAGGCACAAAGGAAAACGAACAGGTTGCCCTCTAGTGGCGGGCTGCAGCAAGCACACGTCTCTGTGTGCCTTTGATTCATAGTTGAATGGTGCAAAAGTTTAATATCACAGCCGCAGGAAAGGAATTGGTCTGGACACTCAGAAGCAGGCATCAAGGATGCTTTTATCCTTGTATTACAAGTACATACCAGAAAAAACACAGCTAGGAATGATTTGAATGCATCATTTAGGAACCGTGACCATATCTGACAGATATAAAGAGATGATTTAAAGAAGCCAGTGCCTCTGGTGGAGAGGAGGACATGTGATGCTGCCCCCCCCTACACACACACACACACACACACTTATCAGAGTTCCTCGTTTGTGAATACGAGCAGTGACACAGACTCCAGATATCTGCTAAATTAGCTGGACTGCATTTCGATCATCTTAAATGAATTTATTTTGGCTAATTGCCAATAAAGCCACCAAGGCTGACTGGGAATGCCAGGATTGGGTTGCACGCCGAGGAGATCGGCGTGCGCGTGCTTGTGGAGGTCTACTGCAGGTGGATATGGTGTGTCCTGACCTCACATTCAGATGTTTCTCAGCGGGGGGGGGCACTGGTTTCTGCTTTGATTTGCAGCATCTGAGGTCAAGCTAAGGCTTGAGTGCTGCTCTGGAGAGTCAGGTGGTCACAAATGCAACGATGTCTACTGGTGAGAACAAATTATCAATCGGAAGATAATCAGAGATGCTTCACTGGGTGATCAAAATATATCACCTGTTGAATCAAAGTTTACAATCCCATATTTACAATTCTGTAGCTTTCTGTCACCTCCTTGCTAGTTCATCAGGTGTGTTCCTGCTTTAGTTAACATTCCCAACAGGTTGACCATCTTTTCTACGCTTAGGTAAACTTTGGGGACTGTTTTCACCCAACATCTCCAGAGCTCTGATGATTATAGTGGCGGACTCAGATTATTAGGGTTTGAAAAAAATACCACCACCATGAGTAAAAACAAAACAAAAACAAAAACAAAAAAAAAAAGATGAAGATCTGCGCAAGGGGAGCGAGTTGATAAAAAGAGAAAACTTATTTACCACTTGGAACGCAGTGAGATTACGTGGATGAGAGCGCGGAGGTGAAAATTACGACGACAGATGAGTGGTGTCCGTGCTCGTGAATAACACATCACACATTCAGGACGAGGATGAATTACAGAAGAAGGCGAAGAAACAGAGCTGGGCTGGAATTAGCGTGATCGCCAAATTAATGCCCCCCCCCCAAAAAAAAAAAAAATTAGTGGAGACGTGTGTACGGACGTGGATGCGTTTCATGGAAGATTGCAACACTTTCCTGTGTTTTCTGTATCCCTGTGGTTGATGAAGGTTTGACAGAAACCAGACCAGCATAATCAGAGGTCCTGGCTTGGTTTGTGACTATTCATGTCAGTAGATTTAAAGACCTGAAAAAGATACATGTTGCAGATTTTCCAGACACCACATAAGCTTCCATTATAAACAAATAATATACTGTGATTTTAGAATTTTTTTTCTTTCTTTCTTGAACAGGCACAGTAGTGTTACCCTGGATAGGAATGCTAGAATTGTATAAAAGACAAAAGAACCTTCTCTCTGTATAAAACTCATTTGCTTTAACGATCAAAGGATTTTAACTGAAATCAGAGATTTCTTAATATTAAAATTAAACATTTAAAAAAAAAAACCCACGAGAAAGAACTCCAGGTGAGGAAAACAAGCGCCCCCTGCTTTATACAAAGTCAGTAGTACTGAGGGTGAACCTCCTCCCTGAGGGGTTCGAGGAGTGACGGGGAGTGAGCAGACTCGTCCTGTGCAGTAGTTTGATGTAAGGCCTCAGGTTTGCGGAGTCGTGTTGGCAAAATAATTATTAAAAAAAAAAAGAAGAGACATCTACATCTCCAATTAATCACATTTCCAAGAAAAACAAAATGTGTATGTGCAAAATGAAAATCTTACAAAGATGGAGGAGGATTATCCCAGAACGTAACTGTTGGAGGGTCGTGTTTGAGGTGGTTGGTCTGATTCCGTCAGCCGTCACCGCCACCCCCGCCCGACCCCCCCGTCTGCCCACCGCCGTGCTCCTTTGCCCTGCTCGTTGGCCGAGCGGGCCGAAGGCGAGGCTTGCTGTTGAACGGACCGCGGGGGCTTCATAATGCCTCGATGGTCCGCTTTAGCTTTTCTATTTCGTTCTGTGGGGACACAAACACAGGACACGTAGACGCATGAATACAGCAGAGATTTAAAAAAAAACAAAACAAACAAAAACAAACAAAAAAAGGCAGCCATGCTGGATCCCCTGAAGAGGTTTGAGGTCCTAACGCTGCCCCGGACACGTGTGAGAATCATGAGGCCACAGGCCGGATGAGATGCAACAACAGATTATCTACCACAACAAGGACCTACTGTCATGTTTGAGGGTTTCCACACAAACATGAAGCTCCCTTTCAAGTCCTGAGATCTCACAATATCTACATTAACTGGTATTCGTTCTGAATTTCAGGTCTTGCAGCAGCAGAGCATAATTCCATTCCACAGACTCGGTGGAGGCCGCAACAGTCATATCGCTAAGACATGGTGAAAAATGGAAAAACGTAAGACAGTCCAGCTCTGGATTGAACCCTTCGTTATTCCAACGTGAGTCAAACTGCTCAGCATTAGAAAGCAGAAGGACGTTCCAGCCGCTCCAGCTTCTGCTTGAGTGAAAGTGTGTCTGGTCTTCAAAGTGACCGAGCCGTCGTTGAGGAGCATCTCGTCTTTAATTTCATATTCCAAAGGGAATCAGGAGCAAAGCCCTTATTTTCTTTAGGGGTAGTGGGTGAGTGATTTAAATCTCTAGATACTTTACATCATCTTTTCTTGTCTTTTTTTTTTTTTTTTTTAATCTTTTTCCACATGAAGAGCAGGCTAACTGCAGGGGGCCTGAAGGAATCTGCCTCTACGGGGGGACCTCTGCTCCAGAGGAGTGATTCACATCGATTCCAAGCTGTGAGGGGATGGGCCCCGTCTCTGTTTGGGGTCCAGATTTGAGGTCACCAGACATCATTGGCAGGCTGGACACGCTCTCAGAGGCAAATCAGCAGGCGGTCCCGGAGCTCTTGCTAACAAGCCAGCGTGGTGCGCGGCCGCCCCTTTGGGTGTGGTAATAACACCTTCCATCGAATGAGTTTTTGAAAAGGGAAACTGGAAAAATCAAAAGGGATTTCCAAAATGCTGCAAGATTGTACGTAGATACATCCGACAAAGTACCGCAACGATTGCACTTTCTGCAGTCTGAGGGTTGACTGCTGTAAAAAGCATTTCTCCTAATCGCATTTCTTGCAAACGGCGTTGAAGCGCTGAAGAGAGCACTCGAGAGACATCGGTCCCTTCCACAGCGTGAGCGGCATCAATATGCAGCCGAGCTGTAACCAGCAGCCTGTCATGTGTCAGCGTGGTCAGCGTTACCTGCAACGCCATGCGCTTCCGCTTCTCCTCGTCCAGCTCGTCCCGCAGCTCTGATAACTCTCTCCTGCAGAGAGAAACACACACACACACACACGTTTGACCCTGCAGCAAATTTAACATCTTTCTCCTGCTCTGTCCCCTTGAGAAATACATATCAAACACATACATTGCTGCATTGTGGGGACATCAGTGGAATATTCTGAACCAAAAAGGGAAAATGCGAAAAAAGTGAAAATTCTTGTCACATTTAAGTAAGTTCCCAGCACCTAAATAAGCAAAAGTCTAGATTCCAGTGCTCTTAGTTGTGTCAGATCTGTTATCAGAGTGGTTTTTTTTTTACATTTGCTGAGCCTTCAGCAGCTCCACGGTCAGCGCAAGCTCCTTCATTTGGTTCCTCAGCTCATCCAGTTGGGTACCAGCTTCGTCATGCTCCAGCCGGACCCTCCCGCCCAGGGGGATGCCCTCCGGGCTCGGCTTGGCCTCTGTGGTGGGCATAGGGGGCCTATGGAGCGATGGCGATGTGGATATGGTATTTGCAGAAGGCTGCAGAGAGAGAGAGAGAGAGAGAGAGAGAGAGAGAGAGAGAAAGAAACAGAGAGAAAGAGAGAGAGTGAGGGGAGACATATTCACGCATGACTGTCATCATCGCACAATATTGATCACAAAGTTTGGGATGACAGTTTGCCCCTCGGGACAGATACAGAGTATATGTTGAGAAATGACGAATGGTTTGAGTTATTCTCCGCCTCTCTTTAGAGCGGTGTATTTTTTCTGCACCGCTGAGCCTTTGAATAACAACCCGAGTACAGTAGACTTCACTTCGCATCATGTCCAGTTTGTATCTCTCTCAAGGACAGAGCTGCTTCTTTCCCTTGAAACAGAAGTACTTACCGCCGGCGAAGGGGAAGAAAGGGTATTCTACCAAAAAAAAAACATCCTTGCAAAGTACATTTTTCTCCTCCTTCCTTCAGCACATGTTTGCTTTAAATTACGGTAGCCCTAAAATGGATGGTGAAAGGGCAGAAATCTCAGGTGAGATACGCAGAGTGATGCAGTGATCAGACCTGCTGTTGTGTGAGTGCAACGGTGGGCAGCGCAGCGTGAGAGAGACAGAAACACCGACAATAAACCGCCTGTTCTTCCTGATAATGAAGCAAAAACCACCACTCGCCGGGAGGAGGGTGGCAGCGGCGTTTTCACCTCACTGCTGATATAAGGGGAGTTTTTCCCCCGATGTTGCTGGTATGACCTCCGCCCTGGAGCTAAATAAATCTGCTCTGTGCTCCTTACCTGCGGCGGCTGAAGCGAGAATAATGCACGTGTTTGAACTGGTTCTTGTCACAAACAGCGTTGCATGACAGTTGGAGGGTATTTGCTCTAGCATTTCACAGCAAACTGGAAACTCTTAACCAAGCTTCTGTTATGTCTCCTGAAGTTTAATAATAACACTGGAATATTTCTGATTTTCTGCCTCTGCACAGGTGACCATTATAAAACTTCATCACATCAACGCGCCGTTGTCAACACGCATGGCTTTTTACATTACATAAGCAGCTTTGGTCATCCCATTTCACAGAGAGTTAACCTCTTACGCCCAGTGGGCTGTTAAGGGAGATTTAAAATCTCATTCGGAAATTTAGCAGTCAGCAAGGAAGATGACATTCTGAGTTAATGTAAAATATCTGCCCGGAGTGCTCCAGGTTGAGCTCTGCTGTGACTGTTTTCTCAGTTAGCAACTGGGATGAAGATGCAATGTGGGGCGGGGGGGGTGAGTTTAACAGTCAAGGTTAACCATGACCCCTCAGGACAAGATTGCAATAAACAGGATAAGTGAACACTGGCTGGTCTTCCTCCACTTCCACGTGGCCAGCAGACACTAACTCTTTTATCTGCTAACAAACGTGTTCAAACTAACAAACAGCTGAAGCACTGAGATACTATTTGGGGATCTAATATCATTGATGTTCCATCATTATTCTGAATAAGATCAATAACCTTGTGTTTCAAGTTACCTTCCTGGTTTCTGATAGCTTTGGTTTAGCTCCATCCTCTTCATCAGCCTTGAGGGATTTCTCCACACTCACTTCTTTGTTGGGCTGCAGAGGAAGATCGTCAATAAAAGGTCGTTCAATGTTTCTATTGCGTCTTTCAAACCACATCTAATCTGACTCACTGTTGTGTCCAATTGATTTAATAATCTAACAAGCACAAGACAGAAACTCATTTAAGTGCTAATTTTTGGGACAATTATTTGGAGGAGTGCTGCTGATTGAAATGCTGACACACTCAATCATCTCACAGCTGATTAGATGACGCAGTTTACAATGAGACTGGCGTTTCACGGCCATTCAATCAGCAGCGGGCGTGGTCAAAACACAAATTGAAATCTCTTGTTCTAATTAAAGCGATTACTGCCGATGATGGAAGAAAAGAAGAAGAAAGGAGCTGGCAGGTGGAAAAGACATATGCAGTGCTGTGGGAAAGCCCATCAGATCTGTCATCTCATTTAACTATCTTTGTGTTTCAGAGGACGTCGAGATCTTTTCAACTGATACAAAGTTTCTTTCTCGGTTTATTAAATTTAACACACTTCGAATGCTAATATTTGAGTTTCATTAGAAAATCAAGCACAGAAAAGCTTAGATTTAAACTTAGATTTAAGTTTTGATAAAGTCCCTAAATAAGTACAGCTATTCTACTGCGTTTACTCACCGACAGTCCGCCACCGAACTGGGCAGGCAGCCTCCGGCCAGGCATCTTTGGTCTGTTCACTGTGGGGTGAGAGAGCTTCTCCGAGGTAGACGACAACTCTTCAAAACTCATTAGATCTGCAAAGACGGCGGCAGAGACAAGAACAGAAAAGGTTTACCTCCAGAGCTGGTCACCTGTATCATCCCATCATTCAGTATTTTCATTCTATAATATGAACTTAAAGAGATATTAAAGAGAAAATCAAACTTATTAAAAGACAGGTCAACTATGTAATTTTGTACCCAGCATTCAGTGACTCATGGTCGACTGGTCTTGATTTCCATATTAAATTAAAGTGAAATAAATAAAGTGTGCATTGACCATGAGCCACAGAAACGGGGGACAATATGGGTCTTTCTTCCTTTTTAGTATCAGCTGCTGGGAAACTTCCGAACTGTTGCATAACAGCACTTAGCAGCCGCTCGCTGGTAAACAGCAGCGTTTTGTTGATAGCCGGAAGAAAGATGGAGTTTTCGTGTTTCCCAGCTGTCTGCCAGCCTGACCGTCCAGTGAGAAGAGATTTTAGCAGCTCTTTATCGTCTCTCGCATCTGCGATGTCCCCTCAGAGCAGCTCTATTAAACACAAAATGTCTTTCCCTCCTGACCTTTTAGCTTTCCTCTGCGTTCCCTTGTGACCTTTTTCTACTAAACTTTATAGCAGAACATGCCACAGATGTACCATTAAAATTGTTTGGTACATCATTTCATTTTGATTTTATTTATTTTTTGTTACTGTATTATCTTTTTATTTTATTTTAATTATTTTGTGAAAAAGATCTCTTTCCTCATACTCCCATTATACAATTTAATGCAATTTTCTGTCTATGAGCTAATGTTAAATACATTTCTTAAAGCTATCACACTAACTAAAACAGTCATGGTGAAAGGTTTTTTCTCTTTTTTCCCCCCACAACTGCCTCTGCCAAGCAAGATGAGCCAATTATCTGCTGTGTTATCTTTATAGAGAAAAAGGTTGTTATAATGGAAAAAAATGGTAGTTAAATAGAACATGAAATTGGAAACACTATTGTTGAGAAAGAGAAAGAGAGAAAGACACTGCCAAAAGAACACATCACATTTATCTCTGGTGCATTAGTTTTATATTATGTGGCAAATTATCTTGACTTTAACAACATTGCCCTGTCAAACTGATCCATGAGTCGACACAGCACTTTTAAAAGGGATTTATGCATCTTTTAAAAGCCTACATTAAGATAGAAAAACTTTTTTCTATATTTATTTAGCATTACATTTTCATTAAACCTACCATCCTTCAATTTAATCACATTTTCCTGCCCATTAACCTAATAAAATGGAAAATAAAAGTTGCATTTTTACCTAAAATTAGTAATACAACAATCCCAAAGTGATCTAAAATGGCGTGCAGCATAGAGAATGTTGCGCTCCTGCATCTGAAGCTGTCACCTGTATCTGCAAACTTCTCTCCCAGGTCCACAGAAGCCGCCTTGACCTTGCCAGGAGGTACCTGCTCACTTTCTGATTTTGGTCGCGTTGAAGGCACCTCCCCGTTGTACCTGAGGATGCAAAGGAACGAAAGCCATCAAAAATAAACACTCCGAGAATCCGAACAAAACACTGGTGAGAGGCAAATAAATCCATCCCTGGCTATTGATGCAGTGATGTAAATGAAGCTGTATTACGAGCATGAACACTAATAATTATGCAAAATAATTCTGCAAATAATACAAAACTGACTGGGAAGAGTTTCACGGTGCAGAAGGTGCAGTTTTGTGTTTCTACCGAGGAATCCTAGAACATAAACAGCACTGGAGCCTCATTATCATCTACATGTTCTGAGCAGTATTGTTTGATATCTGAAACTGACAGCGCAAGAGACAAAATTCACCTGTATTTTTACATTAAGACATCTTTTCAGAGAGGTGGGCTCACTTAAGGCTTGGTGAGGGAACGAGAGGCTTGTCCGGCCTTTTTGGTGGGAAGCTCCCTGATCTGCTTTTTCCTGGGGGAGGGAGAGGCTTCTTGGGCGGGACCACTGGTGCTGCGGGCTTGGCTGGCCTTTCACCTGTGAAGAGACAGATTTGAGTTTAGAGGGAGAGAAAAAAAAAAAGAAATTTTGGTAATACATCAATAAAAAGGGACAAACACAGCCGGGACACACAGCATTACTGAATAATACACAATAAACAGGGCTGTCAAAGGATTGAGTGGTGATGATAATAAATGATACATCACAACTTGAACGGGTCCGCCCATAAAGTGGACCAGCAGGTTGTTGTTTTTCATACTCCGCTGCACATCAGCTACAACATTATCAGGCTGACGTGTTAACTGTGTGGGTAAATTTATGCATTTATTCCAATAGTTGTTCTTTCCGGGAGCCTAAACATAATTTTTAAAAAAGTTTAATTGACACGGAGAACTTTTTCAAAAAGATTGCCACAGGATGTGAAGTGACTGGTATCTGACTGTGAGACTGAACCTGAACTGACAGCGTGGCTCATTTCACGTTTTAATGTGATTACGTCTATAAAATAAACCAACCTTAATTTTTAGAGGCAGAATAAACTCCATTGTGTCAAATATGTGCCTCATGGCTTCATAAATAACCTAAAAATGCATCCTACTGCACTAACAGGGTCAACTGTATGGATTGAAATCCTCAAGTATCAAAGCTTTTACTCTTGACGGTGTTCTCTTACAAAGGCCTTGCTGCGTCCTCAGCATTTACACTACAGAACAAAGTGGTATTCTAAGTCCCGTCTTACTGTCTTCTCCGACTCTTCCTGTCTCCACCTAATAAACATTTCCACAGTGCAACATAAACCCACTCCAGGCTTTGGCGATAACACATCACATGTGTATGACAGCGTTAACAGTGATTATTCAGACGAAAGTAAGCGTTTGATGTGCAGCACAGGGGACAAATTCAGTTAGAAATGGCAAGTAAAGCTGGAGGAAAGAAGGAGAGTCGTATTACCCTTGTCCTCTGTCCTGGGGGGATGAGGCTTCTTGTCTGCACTGGGGACATCAGGCTTAAGAGCTAAAAAACAAATCACAATCCACGTAAAGTCACCTCGCTAATTGGAAGGACAGACAAGCAGACTGCGCGCGCGTGTGTGTGTATAAAAATGACAGCTCTCTTACACATGACAGAAAAAGTACCTCTGCTTGGCCTCATTGGAAGGAAAATAACAGGTCCAGAAACCAACGCTGTATCACACAGTAAAATGTCACCGTGTAGCTCGTGATATGTGTAGGTATATATGATCCCTACCACAGAATTAGTGACAGGAAGTCTGACAAGCAAATGAGCTGATGTCTCAAAAACAGCAAACCAAAAAAAAAAAA
>BJFM01001614.1:84666-96689 GCA_016586285.1 Arothron firmamentum
AAAAAAAAAGAAGAGACGATCTCAGTCTCGAGATTCTGCGCTGAACTCCACTCCACTTCCTGTTTGCAGATGAAAGCAAGCAATCTGCAACCTGATTGTAGTTTCTGCTGGCTGAAAAGCAGCCAGCTCATCGACTCAGGTTTTAATAAACTAGATTATTACTGAACGCATATAAAGAAACAACAGGAAAATGCATGTAGGACAATAAACAACTGCCATCTCCCTGAGATTTCAATTAACCAAAATTGTAAAAAGCATTCCTTACGTATATTCTTTGATGGTGGAGGCGGCTTCTTCGGCTTCTGAGAAGAAAAGACAGACAAGATGTGAGAAGGTGTGGGTGGAAGTGGTGTATAAGTTATTCAACCTCAGACTGTTCTCCATCTTCTAAATTACAGAAGGTTACAAGGGTACCAGTAAGCAGACAAAAAAGACAATATATATAGACATCATCCTAGTGTAATAATATTAAAGATTTCACAATCCAAAAATGTATTATGCTGAACTATACAACACAGATCCTCATCTCTTTTTATATACACATACAGTCGGGCCCATTGGGCACAATTACCTGGAACTATTAAGCGGCTTAAAAGGTGAATCTGGTCTAATTTCAAAAGCCCCAGAGGAACCTACCTAATATGATTTTGCAACAACAGAAATAATCATCACCCTGACAGCTTGATGATTAATTCTTTCTTATAAAAACAGAAATTAGACAAAACAATCATTTATTTCTCATCGGTATGCTGCAGACTATACAAGGTCCTTAGCATAGTGTTATCCACAACAAATGCAAAATAAAACATCATCAAAGCTTCTACTGATGCAACAGCCATCGTCTCCTCAGATGTTCAACATCAGGATCAGCGACACCACCAAACAACACGTCTGAAGAGTCTAAGAGGAGGCGTGCATTTCATCAGCCGCATGTGTGATACTAACAACCGAGTGAGTCGTTCTCCATCAAAGTTTTTTCTGGAAATGTAAACGGCAGCTGTCGTCTTAAAATGCTGTGAAAACGGGAGGAATCCAATTGCTCTGACAGCTCACCTCCTCCGAGTCCTGCTTCGACGGCAACCTCACAGATCCCCTGGACATGTGAGTCTAAAAGAGAAAGATAGAAATAAGCCGTGAAAAACCATTCGCAAGCACTCGGAGCTTGCATTTGGAGTCCTTTGGATGACCTTGCATTACAATTCAGCCTGAAGTCCCACAGCACAGACACAAAGACAGAAAACTTCACTGTGAGGGAATATTTGTGACATGATTAAAGGTGAAAGTGAAAGGTCATTATACTTTAAACCCAACATCTAACTGTAAGACTAATTGTCGTTTCAGTGTGCAGTGGAATTGCAGGTGAAATTGATTCCTAATGTGAGATTTTTTGACATTCTGACGTAGCTAACAGTTAGTAAATATGAGTTCTGTAATTACAGCCTGAGACATGGTTTCAGTAGTCATATTAATTGTTTCGCAGGATATTAACAAACAGTGTACACTAATACACACTAATATTTTGAATAAATCAACTTAGAAGAAATGAGTCAACCGCAATAGAAGTGACAGTCACAATATCTGATTTCAGAAAAGCAGAATCCTCAATAGTCTCTTTATGAACCGTGTGATCTCACCTCTCTCTCTGCCTCGGAGAGCTTGGCGACAAAGTTGTCAGGGAAAACACCTTGTCTGCCTCCGATTTCCCCCCTCCACCAGCCCTGCTCTCCTGTTTCCTGGAGACAGAACGCAAAACACTTCAATTATCAGTTTGTGATAACAGCAAAACGGATCAAAGAATTTGGGTGCACTTCCCGACAGCCACCACTAGATGGTGGTAAGGATTCTGAGCAGGTTTTGTCATTTTAAAGAAACTATTTTACACATCTGTCCGCAATCAACAAGGTGGAATAAGAATAATTTCTACAAAACAAATTTACTGTATTGCACAATGGGAAATACCTGAAATATTTGTATGTGCTGTACAGAGTGGTGTTTGTGAGCTTTGTTTTACCCCGTTATTTTTTGCAAAGACTTTAAACAGACGCGCTCTTGATCACTGTCAGGGCTTTGCCTCTTGGGCTGAAATGTAACCAGTAAAAGGTGGAGCAGGCTGCCTGAATAAACCATCTTAAAAACAGGCATTGTGAGCATGGTTTTGCCTGAATTCTCGCACACAAACACACACACCAAACACCTAACCTCAAAACTCAATTTGATTTAAACTCACTTTTCAGCTGGAGGCGGAATTATTAAAAATATCTTGAGTGAGTCACTGTATCGGGTGATTGAAGACCAACTACTATTCAGATTTACAGTGCAGTGGGTGGAGGTTATATTTTACAGAGCGCCTTACACGATAAACTCAAATTGCAAGGTGGCCACATCCGGTTTCCTTATGTCATAACTTTAATGTGCGTGTGAAACTGTACCTTGTTCAGGATGCAGACAATGTCGCCCTCTTTCAGAGCCAGCTCATCCTCGTTTGTAGCCTCAAAGGTAAATGTGGCTTTGCAGTACTCTTTTGCTGGGGAAATATCACACTTCAGTAAGAGATACTCAGACAAGGAAAGCTGACATAACATGCACAGGACAAACATTTAAATCAACCCTTCCATATGCCCGCACCGTGCATTACCTTTAGATCTGCTGTCTCCATCTGTCCTCTGTGAGTCTGTCATGTTGGGAAGGGCGGGCTTTGCAGTGGATGGTAATGATGGGATTGGCTAAAATGAAGCAAACCACACAAATGAGGATGGTTTATCGCACGAGTGGAATTGTGACTTCATGTGGAAGCTCCCTGTCTACAACGCCGTTCATGGCTGTAATGTTTATGAATAATGCTGTTAATTATGGACCTAACAGGAAGTGACCGTGGTGGATAATGAAGAGAAGGGATTATTACTGGGAGAGAAAAAAAAAAAGCGAGCCTGAGGCGTGAAGAGGCGTCAGGAGTCGCTTGCTGCAAGTTCAATACGGAACAACAGAAAATCATT
Source organism: Arothron firmamentum (assembly GCA_016586285.1). Taxonomy (NCBI): domain Eukaryota; kingdom Metazoa; phylum Chordata; class Actinopteri; order Tetraodontiformes; family Tetraodontidae; genus Arothron; species Arothron firmamentum. The sequence goes on from BJFM01001614.1 coordinate 87,660, forward strand.
TGTAGAAAAAGAGTGACTGAAATGTCCTGAAATGTCCTGGAAGGAGTGCGAGAGCATGCAGCGTGTGGAGAGAAATGACCAGTGAAGGAAGCCCTGTTAATAGTGAGGGAGTGTGAGTGCTGGGGAGAGAGGAGAGGAGGCACAGTTTCAGAAGAGTGACATGGTGAAATTATTCCTCCAACTACATATCAGCCTCTGAAATATAAACGGAGTCACAGGTCAACTACATAGAGTTTGTGTTCCACATCATGTTTCAACACCTTTAGCCGTGGATGGTGGTTAGAATATTAATTTGCCTGATTTTTTCAAGCACCGCTGCATTTTTAATTCCTGCCAATTTTGAATAAGAGTACCGCTCAAAATGTGTCGACTAAGTGTTTGTTAGGCTGCTTCACGGTCTCACTGGACTGTAGCTGCTGTGAGGACAGTAAACACAAATCAACGGATTTAAAAAAAATAAATGAATAAAAATTAACTATTAACTACCTATTTCCAATAAACAGTTTTGTGATATTGACTCACTGGGAATATAAAAACAGTTTATTTTTGTTCTACGCAGTCACAAAGGAAGATGTTAAAGAAACACCTTTAGGGTTATGCATTACACTTGTATTATACACTCACTCTCTCCTTCTTCTCCTCTGTGTCGGGGCTGGGCAGTCGAACTTTCAGTTTGAGCGACCCTTCGCTAAAAATGTCTCCGAAGCCTATACCCCGGACCTTTTTGGGCTGAGTGATAGCTCCGTTTCCAGAGGCCGGTGCAGGTGACGTAGGGGTGCCGCTGGTGTCCATGTTGTTCCCATCTGTGGGGGGGTGGGGGTGGGGGGGGGGGATCGAGAGAGTAAGCAGAACAGTGTGGGATTGTTCCGATTTGGGCCAATTTTAACACTCCTTCCTATCACCCGCTAAGATGAGACACAAAAATCGATGCATTGTTTTATTTTCCATTTAGGATTTGATGACATTTCTTTAAAAAGACATATTATTAAAGAGTAACTACATCAAAATGTGTCCCACTACTGTATATTAATCATATTACAGTATTGAATACAACAGTACTTATTTTTAGCAAAACCACAGAAGAGTTTTCACAGCTCAGCTGCAGTTGTAGAAGCAGGAAGTCAAAGGCTGAGAAGTATGTAGGTGCTTGTTCAGGCTTGTTTCAGCTGGGATGGAATCACATCTCAACAGCTCTATTGCAACACACTGACACACTTTATTCAGCTATTTGGACATTTGGAAGTGATAAACAATCAAGTGCAAATTCTGAAAATATGGTCTTGGAAAAAGAAATCCCGGTATGACATTAACTATTGACTTTGAAACAATTTAAAGCCTGAAATATAAGAAAGTAAAAAGTAGACCTGACTTACATGTGGCACTACCTGTAGAGGCGGCTATGAAATTAAAAGACAACTTTAAACCTGCAAAGACTTAAACGAGTTAAAGTTGGAACGATAACAAATTTTATTTGCAGGCAGCCTGGATTTGGAAAAAAAAATTGTGCAGTGTTTCAACATGCAAAGTAGACTTTAAAAATGTGTATTTGAGTCAGACAGAAACCTGCTTGCACTCCCTCTGAGTAAACACACAACATGGCTCCCGTCAGCAAGTCTCAGCCGCCCTTACCGGCCTCATCTGCTGCTGTGCTGTTGGACTCCGGCTCGTCTCCTGCTGGATCCAATTCCTTGACAAAGTTTGAGGGGAACACCCCCGACTTGCCGTTGATGCTTCCGTTCCACCAGCCTTCTTCAACCTGACAGGATCAAACAGAAATTAAAATATCACATCTGCTGTGAAATTTTGCTTCAATCTTTAAAAATATCCAGCTGTCTGTTACAGTTGTTTTAATTTAAACCGTAGCTTTTAGTGTTTCTGGACTGAAATACTAAAAGCCGAGCCAGCCATCCCACAGCAAACATGTCTGGAGTACCTCTTGCAATATGTCCACGATGTCTCCGATCTTCAGCTCCAGCTCATCTTCGTTGACAGGATTGTATTCAAACAGCACCTTACACTGTCGCCTCTTTGGTTCTGTGGAGGGTAAAAAGAAGTTAAGTGAAAGGAGCAGGTGCCGTGCACTCCACGTGCCATCAATAAGGGCTACGCTGAGCTGCGTTGACCTGCTTGTGTAACTTCAGAGCTTCACTGTGGGACAGAGACGTAACAGTTTAAAAAAAAAAAAAAGGCAAGTGGAAAAGCCAGGAAGCTGGAAAGGAACTCCTACTGATCAGGTGATCTCATGGCTGACAGGTGACACACCCAACAGAACAAGCAGAGCCGCTCGGGTAGAAATTCGGAGTGTGTGCGAGCTTGTTCTTTGAAATAAGTAGAAGAAAGTGCTGCTGTTCACACTTGAAGCAAAGAGCAATACCAGACATGTAAGAACACATAGCATATCTATTTGATTCAATTATAATCTGCAAAGATTATACTTCCAATGGCCATGTGACGCTGAAAGCCAGAAAAACAAGAAAACAGTCTCAGTTGTTTGTCAACCATCTAGATCTCATCTGATGGAACAGCAACAACAGTAACAGGCAGCACAGTGGTGAGCACAGCTGTCATGAATAGGGAGAAAGGTGCACTAGTTAGTGCACTTTGTAGGGAATAGGGAATGATTTAGAACACCATAACCATAAGCACAGTATGTGTACCGGTAGTTAACCTTTCTAAAGATTCTGATGTAGTTTTATACAAAACTTATAGCCACACTTCCCATCTTTACTTATGAGGGTTAGGCTGTGGTAATTAATTTCTGCTGGTGGGTTTACCTACAACTATAAACGTTTAATCCTATAAGGAATAAGATACCAATATTTTCCTTGCGATAAGCAGCACAAGCACAGCATACAGAGGAAATGCTGCCATCAGCAGCGTGTGAGCACAGCAAGTATTCTCATCATCATAATTAATGGTACATGCACATTTTCTACTTCTGTTTTCCTTCCCAGAAAAGGAAAAGCAGTTTTCATAATACTGGTAAGGGTAAAAATGCTTGTGCCATAAGACATTCAACAAGAGCAAGATAAGCAGATTGGGTCATGTTTTTTTATGTGATTGTAGCAAGATAACACAATAATATAGTCGAAAACACCGTCTAAAAAACACTTACTTTTTGCTGCCGGCGGTGGCTGTGGCAGAAAACCCCCCGTTGGGATGCCGATCGTACTCATCCTCTGAACTAGGTTGGCCACGTTTCCTGAACTCTTCTCCCTCTTAGTGGCCTGAGACGGCTCTTCTTTGTGTTCATTCTTTGTTTCCTTAACATCTTTGGATTCCTTCTTTAGTTCCTAAACGAAAACGTGAAAAAACAAATTAGTTTAACAGTTCAGTAAATGGGTTTGAGTATCACATTCACATCCAAATCCTGAATGATCGTGCATGCAGCCACAGCGACCACTAGGGGCAGATAGGGAGGACAGGGCTCTAACAGGGAAGTTCATATACTCTAGAATCTATTTATCTGCTTTTTCATTTTAGAACTAAAACACCTCACCTTGCCACAACTACCAACATTTATTAATCTCCTGCCAAAACTGTGATAATTAAAAAGCACACACTAAAATACTGTATAATATCTACAGTATTTCAATGATCATTCTGAGCAGTTATCACAACTAAAAAAGATTTAGCCTTTTTCTGGTGATACATTTTAAGCACAGGAATGTGTGTTTGGGTGTGTGTTTAGCACCATGACAGGGTTCACAATTCACTTCCTGGTTTCTATGAGCTGACTCAGCAACTCACTAAAGAAGCGAGGGTATGTTAGGAAACCGAGGAGTTCTTCTCAGAAGTGAGACCATTTTGACCGATCCTAAAAACCTCAAAGGGCTGTTTCAGTGTATTAAGACTTTTGTTTTTCAGAGCAGAAAGTGAAAGAAACGTGTATGACAAACCGTTTCGAAACATGAAGGGAATGAGGTGAGCAACTTTGTAATCACAGCTCAACACCACATTAGCAATCCTGGCAATTTCCCCAATTTCCTTATCACAATAAGATGCGCTACAATTTCTTCATTAAAAACAGCATTTGCACTCAAACTTCACACACCGATAGCAGACAGAGGCTCAGAGGCCACCACCTGCCCGTCAGAAAGGGAGATAACTATTCAAAACAACCTGTCCTGCAGCTTTCTCGCCGTGCAAAACAAAACTAGTGTTTCTGGATTCACTGTCAACGTTCGTACTCTGATCTGAAACATCTGATGATTCCACCTCACCAGCGAGTGAGTGCAGGTGTTCACAAGGGTTCATATGTCTCCCAGCACAACGTCCACAGCTAGAGGAGATGCCAGGAGACCTGATATTAGCAGGATGAGTAACTACTCCTTTATACAAGAGGGGCAGGAGGATTAGAAAATTCAGGAGTCCACTGGCTCCCTAACTGGGACCCTGCCCAGCGGAACGTAGCCATTCAATTTTATATTTTTATGAAGGGCTGAGATTTAGTCGAGCGACTACACTCATAACAGCTTATCAATATTTCAGCACAGGCTACACAACACAGAGAACGCATATTACTAAGGAATAGTACAGAATTATAAATATAGACACTCACCAATAGTTAATATTTTAGTCAACTTAGTTAATTTTTGTAACTAGTCTATTGTATGCCCCCTAAAAAGCATGCATATTCTGATAATATGTAATATCCAAGCAAAAAGAACATTAACTACTTTCCTCTTTCTGTTTTGTAGGCTTTTTGTAGCCTCAACTTCTCAAATATAAAAATTCAATATACACAGAAAGAACCAAGCTGGATTGTTGTGCAGTCAGAAACAGAGACATTCCAGCTCAAAGCCCTTTGTATCTTCTAGATAACATTCCCTTTGAAGAAGAAACATTGCTGTAAGCTTAGAGGAAAGGAGGCATCAAAGCACACAAACACCTTACCGTCTCACTACCTGGCATGTTTCCCCCGACTCTTCGCTTAAAAACACCATTTAAAAAAGCACAGACAGCAGGAAGGGTTGTCAGGAGCAAAGTTCAACAGGCAGCAAGCTACTCAGAGGATTAACTCCGTGACTGGGCAAGGCTGCTTAGCTGATTATCTATCTCAATGTGGAAGATTATGGAGTGAGGGAAACGCAGGATAGCCGAGACTGAACAAGGAACAACACAAGAGGGACGTTACGCGATCTAGTACTTTTTTAAAGAAGTCTGCTGCAAACACCGAGATTCCAGAGGATCAACTCAAACCAAAATACGTAGCTGTCAAAGAGCTCTTCGTGTTCTCTTTCAACCGTTTTCAATGGATTGTGGTTGCTCAGGTTTGAAAAATGTCATGCAGATTTTCATTAACACATTTCACAGGCAGGTGTCGCCAAAAACACTGAAAAGTGTGAAATTCAAATTGCTTTAAACTGGCCACTAAGGTCTCAAAGCCTTTAGCTCTAACCTTTGATTAACCTGCCAGCTAACATTCTTGAGTAAATGCAAACCAGGTAGCATAACCTCCTCAGCCAGGCTAAACCAGCTTGTAGACCGTTAAGTCTAAAATGCCAACAAAACCCACAATATTTGGCAGGAATTTGGAACCATGCACATTTATAACAACACACAAGAAGGAAATCTTGCTAATAAATAAATAAATAAATAAATAAATAAATAAATAAATAAATAAATAAATAAAAAAATATGCTGAGTAACAAGCTTGGTTGAAATTCCTTGTCTCAAAGCGCTGCGAGCAGCTATTAGCAACCACATCTGGAGTAAACACTGTCAGCAGGAAACTGCTACGGTTTGATAATGTTTATTGCGTTTATGCAATTATCCCAAAAGGAACAGCAAACGAGACACATCAGGGACCTCAGGAGCGTGTGCAGCCCTGCAAGACACAGTGGCCCTCATGCATCAATCTTGCATAGAAACATGTGCAGAAATGAGCGCAGGAGTCATGGCAGGGAAAGACCTCAGTGTGATTCCTTAAAAGTTCATATATGGCCAACCCCAGCGTACGAATCAGCGGGTCTTGCTAAACGCAGCGGCTGAAAACAATCGTCATGAACATACGTCCTTAAATATTCTTGTTTCAGAGGCTGCGCCCACTGAAGTCAAACACTGAGAGGGGAAACCTCAGAAAGAAAGGAAACTTTTCCGAGCTGGAAGTTCTTCCCCTCAAGTCTGAGGTGGAGTTTCACCAGTTATTAGATCTTCTGTCAACGACCACGAAAAGAAAGGAATTAAGTCAGGAAAAATAGGAATAATTACATCGAAAATCAACGTAAACATGAATTTCTCAGGAAAAAGCATGTTGTGTTTTTATTAGGTGAAGCAAAATGCCTCCGTAAAAAAAATACATATTTATTTATTTTATTCAGTCAAATTTGTTGACTTTTTAATCTCTAATCTCTATTAATTTGTAAAGATTTTGCTGCGCTGCACCGCTCGTACGCTCACGTCCAGATTGATAAATATCGACGCTTGCGTGAAAATGGCTGTGCGCACAGTTTTCTGCCGTACATATGGTTGATAAATGAGGGCCAGTGTGACGTCCCGCTTCCTAAACATGACTGAGCGCTGCTGCACGGCGACATAAAGAGGTGAAAACCGCCGTTTGCATTGACACATCAGAGTTGTGTCCATTCAAGGTAACTCGCTCCACATCAATCCACACCCTGATGAGGGTGGGGACCCTGCAGACCCCTATGCACCAGTCTGATGTCCCCCGATGCAGAGCATTAGCATTAGCATCAAAATAGACTGTACCAGGTCGTGTGCACGGTACGTGTATGTATGTAAATACTGTACATCTATCTATCTATCTATCTATCTATCTATCTATCTATATAAAGAGAGAGAGAGAGAGCAACATATTCATATATCGAATAGATCAACAGCCATCAATCATCAATAGTTTTCATCAATTGGCTAAAGTAAACACACAGACTTTTCTATAATTAATCTCTGTTACTCTAAAACAAATGAGCTCTGGGATGTGATTATATGGCAGCAGAGCTTAATACGAAAACACAAACATGAAATCTATGTTTTCTTTTACCTTAACAAAGTTGTCAGGGAAGAGGCCCTTCTTTCCATTCAGCTCTCCCTCCATCCAGCCCTCCTCCTCAATGTGCCGCACGTTCCTGATGATGTCGCCGGGTCGCAGCGTCAGCTCGTCATCGTGGAGCGCATCGTACTCGTACTCCACCAGGACCTCTGCTCGGAGGAAGAAAAGGACGAGTTTTGTCAGCGACAAAGAGGAAATTGGCCAGGGAAAATAATGTGGCAGCAGTTGAGGGAGCGCAGGAAGAGAGAGAAGAGGAAAAGACAAGAACAGGAAGGGCAAAAGGTTAAGAGAAGATGAAGCACAAGGGGAAAACAGCCGTGAGCGACATAACAAAAATCCATTTTCCACGTGAAACAGTGTTTCTGAGAGCAATTAAATTAAAACTCAATAATTCTTAATATTACATCTAAGCATGTCCTTCCCATTTAGGCCACATCTACGTTAGCTGCGTACAAACTGCTCAACACGCTAACACCTATCATGCACATGTTTCCCAGCTCGGCCTAAATATAAACGAGTATGTGGAAAACTACAGTATCACATGTTGAAGCGCATCTGTTATTCCTTCTCACTTCATCAGACTCCCTTATTCAAAGTGTTTCAATAATGAAATAATATAAAATAATGAAATAATATAAAGGTGTTGCATTCTGGCGGGTAAACATTAAAGCCGGTGACTGTGAGGAAGAAATGAAATTCATCATTAACCTGCTTTTAAGCCACTTTTGTGCAATGTAACGGCCTGTCTGTGAAGGAAACAGGATAGAAATATGAAACAAGTGGCAATGCTAATATTCCAGCGGAGGGATCACACTTGTAAAAAGCAAAAAAAAAAACCTGGAACAGGTGAATACTTTGTGTGCAGATCATGGCTGATGACAGGAAAGACCTGAAAACCTGATAGGAAAAAGGTTTCCATGCCAAATTGTTATAAAAAAAAAGGCTGCTAAATTTGCATAAACGATCACCCCACCGGCCGCGCACGAGCCCACAATATTTAGGTTGTTCTAGCGAAATTGCATAATTGGATTACATCATCTCGAAGAATAAGGAAGGTAACTGAAGTGGACCATTTTATCGCACAGTCTGAGTCATGGCTTACTTCAGATACGGGGGAAATCACCTGGCAGACAAACTCTCGAGGTATCCCCGAGACAAGCCATCCGTGCAGGTGAATAAAAACGGGCGTTATTCACAAGCGTCCTCCAGATATCCTCATCATGACCTCATTTATATAACGGCAGCCATAAATACGTCACTCAACAATCCAATAAACATGAAATGTGACTGGCTGCAGGCCAACCATTTAAATAGTTGTGTGTGTTTGTGTGTGTATGTGCGTGTGTGTGCAGAATAAAGACATTTTTGGAAAGTGAGGACGTTCTTCCTGCACCTTTGGACAGGCCACAGGCCGTCCTCTCACTCCCAAACACACCGAGCTGAGACCCCAGAGGATAATTTGGGTCTATCGCGCCGCGTAACCGCAGGAAGTGAGGCGAAATAAACACAGGCGGCGGCTTCGTCCACACGTGGGAGGGTCCTTATCTTTCAGATGCTTTGATATGAAGAGGAGGGACTTTCTGCACCACACACACACACTACTGGGTCCAACAGTTATACACACACTCTGCTTGAGGGACGTGACGCTGCAGAATTGCAGACACTTTTATTCATTTCAGAACAACCCTGACGGCTTCACAGTGAATAGAGAGATATCTGTATTTATTAGTGAGAGCTAGCTCTGTGGTGACCTGCCAAGGTGGAGACTGATCGCTGAGCCACACACCCTTGGCAGCACAGGCATGTATTCGCCAAAGACGCCCCACATCTGCAGCCGCAGCACTACTTTTGTTACACTTTATTCAGCATTTGCTATATGTGGTATTTGTGGTATTTGCTATATGTGGTATAATCCGGGCAGAGAAAGGTGTTAGTGTAATATTACTGTCACCAGCATCCCAGTTAAGGCTGAACTCTAGTGATTGTGACAGCGTCCTTTACTAACCCCCCCCCCCCCC
>BJFM01001614.1:96722-114150 GCA_016586285.1 Arothron firmamentum
CCCCCCCCCGAAGGCAACAGTTTGAAGGCAGCCTGAATGCAGCTTTGTCCTCTCCTCATTCCTCCATCATGCCCGGTCTTGCTCAGCTTTGTTGGATTCTTATCGGATGCTGAAGATTTGTGGAAGCGTCCCCTCCCTCCAGCCAGTCAGGAGCGAAGCTGCACACTCCCACCCTCGTTTGCAGCTTCTGAGAGCGACCGTCCATCTCTGAGTTTTCATCTAAAGTCTCGGCGAAATGGACAAAAACTCCAGCTGACTGTCACCGGGGGTGGACTTTGTGCATCTTGTGTAAGCTGGTGAGGGATGAGAGGATGTTAGCAGGGGAGGTAAAGAGAGGGAGAGAGAGAGAGAGAGAGAGAGAGAGAGAGAAGGGGGGGAAAGGAAGGAAGGAAGGAAGGAAGGAAGTGAAGGCCATGCAGCCGAACAGACTGCCGGGCAGGCGTTTGGAATCTCTGCACTTCAGTCGCACAATCAGCAGAGAGGAAACTCATAACTATTCCTCGCCTATGTATCTGAGCGCCGGCTGATATGAAGCAATACCTCGAGAGGAAAAGGGAAAAAAAGAAATTTGCCGTCATTATCTACGGCTCCGACTGCGAGGACAACAGCGCAGCACATTGTGGCACATGATCCACACAGCTGAACGTTAATTCAGGCCTGATGAACTACATTTTTTTTAAATAGTTAAAAAAAAACAAAAAAAAACTAGCAAACCTTCTGCCTGAACTAGTTTAAAATATGCTTATTATGTCACTAACATGTTAGAAATAAAAGCTAAAATGAGCTCATTGTGGCGGGCAAGACACCTGAACCATAAACACAAACGTCTCCACTGATGTGCACCTGACTGCAGGTCGCACACATCCCTGCATGTACGAACTGACAGGACTGTCTAATTGAACCGTCAAGTTGAACCTTTACAGTAACTGCACCAATTACTTGAAACCACAAGTGATCCTGTTTATTAGAGAACGCATAATGATCAACATGTGCAACTTCCTCCATTATTGTCCTGCTCAGGGGCTGCAAACTACAGCCCCTGATCCATATCCTGTTCAGCTTGTGGAAAAAGCAAACCAGTTCTTTCCAAGTTTGTCGGTAAACTAGTTTGGGACTGGTTCTGGTCCCAGCTTCACACCAGCATCTGGCCTTTTCGTAAACAGAGATCAAAGAATATCGTTTTATCTAAAAATTCCGATTAACGGGTGGAGGAAATGTAGTCTTTCTTTCTTTTTTTCTTTTTTTTTTTTTTTAAAGGATTCCACTGGTTGTTGACACTGCAAACACTGAGGTTTCATCCACTTAGCACAAAAACAAAATCACAGTTTGGGGATTTTAGTCATTCAGGCAGAAGCAGGTTAAATGTTACATTCTGAGAAAGCAAACAACTGGAGGGAGAGCTCGGACATGTTCAAACAGAGATTAGATACCCTCAGTGGAAGGAGGGTGCAGAAAAGCAACAACAAAAAAAAAGGCACAAAGTGTTACACATTTAGCAGAAGCTAATCATTATACAACACACTAGTCAGGCCTAGCTGGGTAGCTGGGTGGATTATCATGGGCCCAGGACAGAACTCATTTTCTCCACTTTTCCCCCCCAAAACTCCGAGTTCCAATGGTGCAACTTTTATTATTAACCTTCAAGTTTTCTCGCTCGTTCCCACGCTCTTGTCATGAGCAAGAGATCCACGCAAAACACAGTCTGGGGAAGCTACCTTGACTTCAGAATGTCAAACCAACCCACAGCCTGCAACCTTCCACTTCTGATGAGCTGAAAACCTGTCTTGCAACATAGCAGAAGTCGTACTGTGCACAACCACACAAACACCAGGCTTTACATATCAAGAGCCTTTATGCTCTGCGTTTGTCTCCTCCACAATTACTGTGACAAAACAATCAAATCAGATTGCGTTCATTTGTAGTCCCATTGTGCGATCAGAGAATTAGGGTTTTATCATAAATCAGAACAATTGTTGATGTCACGGAAGAAAACGTCACCGTGCGCGACAGTAACTTTGACCTACAACAGTTTACAGGGCAGCTGTCAAAATGTGGGAACGTCAACTGGTGCTGAGAAGATGCTAGCTTTAAATGGGAACTTTTAGCTCGCCTGTAAAGTCCTTACGTGCAACACCAAATTACATCCCTGGGGGAAAAACGCAAGCCAGGAATACCAACCTCATCAAGTTGCTTACAATGGACTGGGTGTTTTTGTTTTTACTAACCTCCTTGAATCGTGTTAAAATTAGCAAGAAGTGGAGCCAAATCCAAGGATGGATGTGGCGTTATCCTGTTAACCAGACGGCTAGCTGGCTAGGCTAACGCGGCTAGCTACCTGGATTGCTAACTTTAGACTCCCTGCTGGCAAAAGCTGACACCTTGACTTCAGTTTCTGACACTGCCTTTAAGTCTGCCTATTCCCGTCTTATTGTCAGTTAAGTTTTAAGTTCTAAAGGCAGATGTAGCACTCAGTATATTAATATATATATATCTATATATTTAACCCAACACAAACGCCACATCATGGAAAACTCACCCATTCCTGTCCTTCGCAGCGCCTCGCAATCAAACGCTGGGAATGTCTTATCCAGCAGTCTCGCTGCTAGCCGACTTAGCCACTAGCCAGGTGTGTGATCAATCGATCTTTTCCTCCCACTTCTTTCCTGCTTTTGTGGCTCTTCAGTGCGGGGTGAGAGGCACCGTGGGCCGTGTGTCCATTCGTGCTCTCCTCGGCGGCGGCGGCGGCTGCAGCCTCCCGACTTTCTCTCGGTGCTGCTTCAAGATTACAGTGCAGGAAGTTGAGCAGAGTCTCCACCTTTCTTGGAGCTGCCTCAGCGGGTTCCTGCTGCTGCTGCCAAGATACCGCATAAAGCAAGAAAAATAACGGGGCTTTGGGGTCGAATCCTCCAAGTTTCATGTAGAATAAAACATTGATCCCCTTCTATTGATGTCTAATACTGTCATACGGGGGTAAAAGTAAATATTTGGTGCAGATCCATAGGTAAACACCTGTTTTTCATTTATGCATCCCTGACATTCCTGTAATCTATTTATATTTGTATTTTTTTTAAAGAATGAATCCAGTAATATCGAGGTTGCAGACCCCTGTCCCCCGCCACAGCGTGACGTCATAAGAGGAAGTAGTTGAGCCCGTTCAAACTGATACGATCCATTCAAGCAAAATGTCAACAAGCCTCTCAAATGGCAGCGTTTAACCAAATTCATGCAAAAGCAGCCACAGGCAACTCAGCTCCCACCGCCGCAGCGTGCGCGCCCCCACTGAGTCTCATTACATCAAAAGCTGCCTCCTGTTTGTCATCCACGTTCACGCTGAGCATGGATGCAGATACGCGGAGACAGCGCGTTATCACGCATGGCTGCAGGTTTAAAAGATGCTTCATTAAAATGCTCATCTGTCGTCCAAATGTAAATAAATAAATGTAAAGGAAAATGTTTTTTTTTTTCTTTGATCACAGATGCGAGCTGTGTAGAGAAGTCTGGACAGTTGAGTTTGATAAAGACAATTAAACATCAATAAAATAGGAAGTTCATACTAAAAAAAACACACACACACACTTATAGACCCCTATACAATAGATGGGCAACTGACACATATTATTTCCAATTATGTGATTATTATTATTGCCGCTCTATTTTTTTTGTGTGTGTTTATGATCATAGTACGTGCTTTACATGGTTCTTTTTCTTCCTCTTCTTCACCCACAAGCCCAAAAAAGGAATAAGTAAGTCCAAAAATGTCAAACGCAGAATGAGGATGTGTTAAAATGGGTAGTTTTTAAGGTCCACATGTGCGTGGATGGATGGATGGATGGATGGATGGATTGGTAAATGATGCGCAGGTGTATGATTCATTTGTTATTTTACCTTTTATATAAAGTTTTACGGTATTCTAATATGAGCTTTTTTGCAGCATAGCACTTTAAATTGTTAGAATATGTTAGAAAATTAGAAAAACATTTAGCTTTCAGCTAATTAGAGAAAATCAAGATAAGCACTCTGCTGAAGATGAAATTCCAACCGTGTGCGCAGTTGCGCGTAATTGATTTACTCCCTATTGACATTTATTTTTTTAAATGAATTGTCTCATTAAAATCGATATTAGAATTCGCATTAACCTCTTCTCCTGTTCTGTGACGTGTCTATGAAAATAATGATAATAAAAAAACGTGGAGAATGAGAAACAAAGAAGCTGTGCAGCGCCGCCTGCTGGCTGCAATGCGTCACAATCCAACATGGTTCAACAGATTTTTAAACGCTGAAGAGAATCCAAGTTGGAACTTTTGGGTGAACGTGTTAATTTCCCAGATTGTCTGATCCAACTAAGAAAACGTTAGGCCGCCTTGTTATAGGATTTATAATATTACAAGTGTAATGTTTATTTACAGTGTAAAGTTATTATTATATTGTCTTTATCTTGATTTCATACCTGGGAAAAGAAATAGTCCTGCATAAAAAAAAAAATCATCTGATGGTAACCTCCTACGACGTTAAAGGGTTGAGGCTGAGGTTCCAGTCCAGGTCCAATGAGTATGCATCTGAAGGGCTCTCTGATGAGAAGTGGATATTGGTCCCTCTGCTCCTTCCTCTGGGAGCCCAGAATCACTTCTTTCATTTTGCTAACGTTCTGCAGAAGTGGTTGATGTGACCCAGTCTGACCATGGATATACATAATGAATAAATGTAATTGGTTATAAATTCTTTTCTATTCTGTTCTTTTCTATTCTATTCTATTCACCTGTAACAATGACATGTGTCCACTAGAGGTCAGGCTAATCGTTGTAATTTCTTTTCTTTTTTTTGCCTTTGTTCCCCCCATAAACCCGTAATATTTTCTGTTGACACGAATTAAGCACAAATAGTATATGTATATAACATATGTCTCCTAGGATCTGAAAAATAGGGCTATTTTGGAAAAAAAAAATCGAACAATTTTGTGTTGGGGTCATCTCCATTCATCTGTGATGTGTTCAACACAGGGACCAAATTTCATTTGTACCCTTCAAAAGCAAATACAATATATTTCTGTAAAGTAAAAAGTAAAGTAAGTTCATAGTTTAAACATGTTGAGAAAAGAAGGAAAAACAAACAGCCTGTATAGGAGAAAAAAACCTGAAAAGTTTATAGTTCTTGCACAGAGTTGCAACGTGTGGTTTATTTCAGTCGCAAGAAGGCGACAGATGCAGAGATGGCTGCTGAGAACAACAGGAAACAGTTCTCTCTCGTGTGGATGTACGTATATCTCAGCTACCACCTCAAAGCAGAGTCACCCACTGACACGCAGCGCTTTGTTCAAACATAACATACAGTTCTGAGGTAGATTCAGGTTTCAGTTTCAGACCATACACAAACAAGCCCAGTGAAGAATTCTATGACTTGTGGATGTTAACAGGAGCCACTGGGCCCCGCCTTAATTCAGAGCTCTGCCGTTAGTGCATTTGTTCTGGATACTGTTGTCTTTAGTTTGTCTTGTTACCAGGAGATGTCACTCAGCAGCTGCTGCTGAAGCCTAAAATCTCCTTCATATTTACGCTGAGGAGCTTCACTTTGGTCCTCTGAGAGGAGCCATTAAACCAAAACAATAAAAAACAAAGTAAAAGGACCAGTTCTTGAACACATCACAAGTGACAGCTGAGAAAAACATATCAGAAAGAAAGAAAAGAAGGAAGGAAGAAAGAAAGAAAGGGAAATAATCATGAAAGAGTATTTTTCAAAGATACTATGAACTGCTACACATGAACACAACCAGGGAACAAAAAATGATTTTTTTTCTGGATGATTTCATGACTGTAATATTCAAAGGTCCCTGAATAGTTGAGTCATCAGAGAAAAACAGCCACCATATGTGTGTTACAGTTTTGACAACAGGCTGCAGATTTCTACGTGAGAACAGATGCTTCCAGACATCAGTTTATATCTCTTCTGCAAATTAATTACAATGACAGTTTTCTCCGACTTGGTGCTTGTCCAGGTTGAATTGTTGTGAGTAAGTGTTATTTTTATGTATGAAGATGTATTAATAATATTATGACTCTCAACATTGAATCAATTCTTTCTTAGTTTATTGAAGTAAAATTTTTGCCTCATTTTACTGAGGGCCTCTTTTACATCCACAAATTTTTGTCTTCTCACATTCACCCCCAAATAAAAGAAATCCACGCTGAAATCAACCATCTGTATTTCATCAGCTCATAAGTGCCTGGAGGCAAAACAGTAAAACAAAATTGCTCTGATCTTCAACATCGTGAGTAAAAGTATCCCTTCTCCTCCAGCTCTTTTTACTCGTGCCTGCCTTCTATCCGAGGATTACCTTCACTGACCCATTTCTGCCGGGTCCTCGTCCTCTCAGCAGCAGAGTAAAGCGGATCTCTCTCCCCCACGGCCCCGTCTGCGTCCACTCACTTCTGCTCTGCGCAGATGGTCGTCCAGTCTATTTACAGAAACATCTGAGGCTATCAGCATCCTGGTGTGTGTGTGTGTGTGTGTGTGTGTGTGTGTGTGTGTGTGTGTGTGTGCGTGCGCAGACTGTTTACAGACAGGCTGCCCAGCCAGCCGGCTCCCTGCACGTGTGTTGTGTCTGCATATCTGGAAAGCAGGACCCATGACAGGCTGACTCCTCTAAACAGATGACTAAGCAGCCCAAGCCCCCACGTTTACTCCATGTTATTGCTTAACTAGCTACTTTTTTCTGTGTCTATTTGTATGCATACTTCAGGATTACTAAAAACAATTAACATACAAATAATTGTGTCTAATTTAAGTACGACGACATGATAGGTTAGCTCCACCAGTCATGTGATTTTAATAGTAATTTAAAAAAATAATAAAACTGTGGCATCATCTGATAATACATGCCTCAATGCATTTCTGTTGCTAGTACAAAAAAAAAAAGAAGCTAAAAGCTGTTTAATTATTCATGCATGTGAACATTACTCAGCACTTTCTAAAAACAGAAAAATACATATGGCCTCTTGACAGATGAGAAAAATGGATAGCTCCGCATAATGGCAGTCGGGCTAATGACTGAGGCCTGGTTAACTCAGTCAGACCTCTGACAGGCTGTGTCCTACTCAGGGTAATGAACTCTGGGCTCAAACAACCATCACGCCTCTGTAACCTGCGTTTAAAGGAGCAATCTGGTCAAACTTTTTAGTCCTTAAATACATACTTTACACAACAGCGATGGATAACGTGGGATTTTAAAAACAATTCAAGCTAATGTCTTAATTAGAACTGCCCAAACACTTCAGAAGTCACTAATATTAACTAATATTATCTGAGATGCTATTAAGGAAGGTCGGTATTGAAAATCTTGCATCACTAATATGAAAAATGATTATAGCTATTTTTATAGCTTAGTTTAGAGCTTAATATATTTCTATATTTCAGGCTAATGTGTTTAATTAATATAAATCCTAACAGAAACACGTCATTCTGACATTGGATCCAGCTCACCTGTAACCCGCACCCCTCCTCCTTGTGCCCGCTGGGCTTCCATACACGTGCTCACGCTTTCCGCGCATTGTGATTGGCTGCAGCGCGCCACTAGCGCCCGCCCACCCAACTGACGTCACCGCGGCAGTGCCCGCGGCGCTCGGCAGCGACAGCAGAGCCGCACTGACGCGCCTGGTCTGGGGCGAGGCGGCACAGCCACCGTGGCCCCCTCATCTCTCACCGCTATGGGAATGAAGCGAAGCCTGATCCCGGACTCTGTGAACACGGTCCGCCCGGGGACGCGGACGACAAAAGGCTGCAGTTGAGAGAGAAGCAGCTCTGCCGTCTCACCTCCCATAGAGCTCAGGGAAGAGGAGGACAAGGAGGAGGATGCGAAACATCTAGAGATGAGCGGTGGTTATCCAGAGGACAACTTGGTCAAGGACGTTCGCGCGAACCTCGTGTGTGTTTTCTGAGCCGGGACAATGTCTGCAGTGTGTGTGTCCACAGAGGTGAGTCCATCACAGATACCTCAGCCCCTCTCACTTTGCCTTCTTTATTCTACAGATTCCTCCAGCAGGTTCTCTGTTTAAAGGGACAGTACCTGTTTTTTTCCCCCTTTTGTGTCCCTAAAGTGAACTTCCTCAAAATCAGATCAATGCAGCCACGATTTATATTACTAATCTAAACTTATTATTAACCTGAAACTTAGATAAGATTAGTTCATCTTTTTTTTCTTTTCTTTTTTTTTTTTTTGTGAGTCAGTAGCAAATAACCTCCACTAGAAGGATGGAGAAACAGGCACCCAGCAGTCTTTTGTTTCCAACACTCTGGAAATGTCAGTTAACTAACTCTTGTTTGTTCTCAGTCAAATACAGGCTTGGTTAACTGTAAAAGAAAACAATCTTTTCAATGCAACTCCAAGTTTAGTAACATTCCGGGCCTCCTGGATGGTTGGATGGGTTGTTTTTTTGTGTGCCAGTAATCATGGTGATGCAATGCAGGATTTCCTTTGTTCACACCATGGAGGTGTCCCTCTGTTCCTGTCAGTGACGTGTGGCAGAGATGCCTCAGCGCTTCATCATTCTGAGTCAGAGTTTGACTGCATGCGGAGAACTCCAGCTGTCCCTATTTTATTGCACTGAGTTGGGATTCTGTCACCAATGTTGACTTCTGGAATCCAGACGCTTGTCGGATCATGACAGACATTATTCTCTCTATTTTGGGAAATTGATTAATCTGCTTATCAGCCAAATGACTGAAATTAGATCAAATGGGTTTTTTTTCCCCTGCAGATTCAATTTGTGCATGGATATCCCTTTAACACAACAATAAATAAGTCACAAGCAACAGGAAATCATATTTATATGTCCATGAGGGTTCTAATTTACTAGGAAATACTTCTGTTATAATTTAAGCATTAAACACTTAGAGGAAATTTGTTGCATTTAAAATAAACTTGTTTGTTGACGAAACCTCGGTCTCAGACATTTACCCCCTAGTGGCAGGCTGCAGTCAATCCATCTCTCCTCACTATTTAGGAATTTAAAAACTAATTTTTCAAATATGCACAACCAAACTTCTCAGACTGAAGATCACTCATGTTCGTGTTCATCATTTGAAAACAAATTAATTCGGTTCGCTGTTCACAGAAGTATTGAAGGACTTTAGATTTTTTTTATTTATTTAGTATTTAGGGACAGTTACCATTCAACATGGAGCAGTTTGGTGTGTCAGTCATTAGCAGCTCACTCTTCTCAGTTCCCCACGGATTATCACAGCTATTGTCAGCGGAACAGAGCCTCTTTCTCTCTGTGCTGCAACAGTCTGCAACGCGAGGACACACAGCAACAGGTGCTGCTGCGCCATCTGCTGTGTGTGTAAACGTGTGTGTGGCATTGGAGTTAGTTAATCGCCTGGACTACATGTGTGCATTTGTGTATGTGTGTGTGTGAGTGCTTGTGTATGCTTGCTAGCTGGTCCTCACAACCTCAAAGGCCTGTTTGAGGGTTAAGACTTGGTTTTAATGTTGGGGTTGGTATTGGGTTTAGGTTAGGGTTTGGGTCAGTGGGTTAGTTTTGGTTCGGGTTAGGGTAAGGGGCTGGGTAATACACAATGTCTAAGAAAGTCCCCACAAGGATAGAGGTACAAGAATGTCTGTTTGTGTGCATGCCTGGTGGTTAGTGCTTTAATTGGATAGTAATGACAACTTAATATCTGCCCCACACGCAAACATCCCACCCACACCTACACACCTCATTATATAGCACACACACACACACACACACACACACACACACACACACACACACACACACACACACACACACACACACACACACACACACACACACACACACACAATAAAGCATAGGCGGAGACACACACCAGGCGATGCGGCTTCCTGAGTGTTTACTGTCGTAACCCTCCTGGTTCTATAATTTCTTAAAGACCAGCAAGAACGGAGAAATACTGAGACATCTGATGCTCCCGCTGGGCGTCCTGCCTTCACTGCGGCGCAGCTTGTTGCTGCAGGAACCTGAAGTCTGCAGGAGTGAGCGGAGTCCCTGCCATGAACCCTCCCTGACGCTCCCCTGATCCATGCGGCAGCAGCGTGTCCATGCGCTCACTGCTCACTGCTCACTTTAGCCTGCTGGGATAAGATAAAAAGGAAGACAAAGGTGCCCCTGTCTGACATTCATATTGAGTTTCAGTTTGTCCTGTGATGGACTGCTGGTTTGTCCTGGCTGTTTTTGTGCCTCTCCCCTGGTGACTGCTGTGAACCCTCCACATGCCCCTGGTTTGGAATAAACTGCAGTTATAGGTGGATTCATAGATGGATTTGGTCAAGTCAGTTGCATTTTGGGTTGCTAATAAAGTTAAGTCATCTGCATATTGATGGATATGAGTTTTGTGGAGCTACAGAACTCAGTAACAGGTGATACTAACGCACATTTGCTGGATTGATCAATGTTTATCAAATTTTCTAGAATTCACTGGGGTAAGATGGTATCTAACGTGATAGAGGAGACAACACACTTTGATTCTTTTTTTTAAATAAGAGGTTAGAAGCTTTTGAATGCACACTGCAGCAAAACACTTGTTTTGTTTGTTGCTCTCTACTCACTGAGAAAAAAACGCCCTGAAACTCATGTTCCAGCTGCTCTGCACATGCAGAGATCTAAAAACAGATCTGGTAGCATTTAAATAAATTATAATGTTTCATTTCCTTGACTTTTAGAACTGCTTTTAACCAGCTGAAATCAAATTTGAGTCAAATTGACAACACAAAAAGTCATCTTACAGCCTAATTTGCAGCACTAGCTCTAAGGCATGGGCTCTTCTGCCACCTATATATGCAATAATATGCTTGATTTTTGACAGTATCCTGTCATCTTTGAATGGTAGCAAAGTCACCTGATTTAAAAATTGCTGTGCAGTTGCAGCACCAAAATAAATCTGACTGATTGTTCTTTTGAAAAACAATCCTAATTATTTGTCATTCTTAATGCTAGCTTAGCTTATCTTATATCTGGGAACTCATGCCACCGATGTGACTTACAGTCAAGCTAAGTCACATCCTGTTTAATGTTCCTGGAACTGTGGCTGGTCCAGTTGCAGTTATACAATGTGGTACGAGTCCTGTAACGCTCCAGGGCCAGCTCTTTTAGCATGATTTGCAGAGTTCAATGCCGATCTATCGCACAGCCAAAGTAGGGCAATGGAGGAGCAGCTTCTTATGTGGGTGAGCAGGAAATTTAATCAGGTTCAGCTTTTCATGCCTGTCACGTATAATATGTTGTTGGTTTGTTACAGGCAGAGTTAGTAATGGGTGTGTCTGTAGCCACTGCAGGGGGTGGAATTACAGACTTGGCTCCATGTGTGTGTGTGTGTGTGTGTGTGTGTGTACAAATGGGTTCACTCCACCAGAACCTGCTCTGCACCACGCTGGTGCACATTCGGTGTAAACAGGACTCCACCCTCAGATCTCTGCCTTCACTCTGTCACTGCGTCCTTGAATTTGCTGCCGACTCACTGAAGCAGCAGCTGCAAACTCCCCCGTGATCTGCATCAGAACGAAACGGTAGATTACAAGTCCTCACCTTCACCGGTATGGGTGAGAGCAAAGCAGTAATTACCGAGCTACCAGACATTTGTTGAATTTGAATTTCTATTCACGGATCAGCTTCATGAAGCTTTTTGTCAGTTCCAATAAAGCCTAGACATCCTTTGATGTGCTGGCCTACTCTGACGGTTTTCTGAGTCACAATTCGATTTTTTGCTTTAGTTTTATTGTTGGGACTGCACAAAAGCTAATGAATGAATGAATTTGTTTATTATCCCGCAATGGAAAATTGCAGTGTCTCATCAGCAGCGTACATAAAAAAATAAATAATATAGAAGGCTTTTGAGGAAATAAAAATAAATATATACTGTAGCTAACTGTATATATTTACAAGTACGATGCTGTACACACAGTCTGATGGCAGTGGGGAAGAACGCCCTACGGTAGCGCTCCTTCCTGCACTGAGGATGCTTCCGTCTAGTGCTGAGGGAACTGCCCAGGGCCTCCACAGTGTGGTGCAGAGGGTGGGAGGAGTTACTCCTGATGGATGTCAGCCTGGCCAGCATCCTTCTGTCTGCCACCTCCCCAATGGAGTCCAGGCTGCAGCCCAGGACAGAGCCAACTCTCTTAACCACCATGTTAAGTCTCTTCCTGTCTCTGTCTGTGCTGCTACAACACCCAGGTATTTGAAAGAGTCCACCAACTGTATCCCTGCATTACTGTGAACAAATCTGACCTTCAATGACTTCCTTCAATATATTAATTAAAATTAGACATTGCTGCAAATAATACAGTGAACGCTTGTCCAACAAGAACTCATCTGGTGGAGGCATTGCTGGGATGTCTGCTATGTTAAATTGTTTAAATATCAAAGTGGGGTCACGGCCAAACGATGAGGCTGTGTCTGAGGATGACGAAGAGATGAAAACGACGGAACAGCAGACACACACTGACCAACTGACGCGGCATCTGTCCGGCTGCCCTTAACATGCCATGCAGTCTTAATCCTGGTTGGTTTAAAGCTGCAGCCGCTTACAGAGCAGCTGCGTAAGGGCCAGGTGAGACGCGTTACGTTAAAGCGGTAATGTAAATAACTATCGGGTCAACAGTGATAAATCCCTTTTGCATTACTTAATCAGTACTGACCTAAACCATTAGCATTAGCATACACTGCTTTTTGCTTCATTTGTCTGAACAGTCCCCAAACATGTGGTAGAAGAAGGTATCTTGCACTGCAGAATGACCTGTAGATGTCTCATTCCAACAAGGTCATTATGCTCTCAGGAGACGGTTGCTTTTTGTTGTTTTTTTTTTAATGAACTGGTTTTCCCAGAAGAGAAAAATAATCAACTCCACAGGTGGTGGCATGAGATCCGTGACTGTTCTATACTCGGCAATCAGAAAGCTCTAGGGTGAGGCCACAGCATGCCTCCTCTTCCACAGCGTAACATTAAATAAGGGGCGATACACCTCAATTATTGTACGCTGCACAGCCGTGCTGTTTCTATAAACTTCCACAAATGAGCAGAAAGAGCCAAGGGGAGAACATCCATTGTCCCGTAAACAGCAGAATGTTCCCATTTGCTGCTGCCTCCACTGTCTGCTCGCTCGCTGATGTGAATGAATGCATTGATGCTACTGACGCAACGGTTATGAGCTGCGTGCTGGCAATAATGCTCTGATGTTTATGGATGAGGTTCTGGGAAACGAGCACGGGGAGCTGAATGGGTGGAACGGTGAAAGGGCAGCGGAGCAGGGCAAGAAAGGGCGACTTCTTGTTGTTGTTAGCACAAATCATAAAATCAGCCCTGGGAGGTTTGTGGAAAATGTGTTTTGAGTCCCAAGTTTGTGGTGGATCAGGTCCAAACATGAAGAAATAATTAAAATAAATCTGATCATGCTCTTCTGTTGCCCAGATGATAGGGGAGGTGTGGGGGGGCGCAGACGGCTGAGAGCTGCACCTGAATATAAACACTGCGTTGGACAAACCCGCAGAGGTGCAATGATGAAAGTAGTGTCAAGCTCTCAATACACACCTCAAAGACAGAACAAGGGCAAGACTACAAACTGGTCAGACTGCCTTATGTTACACACCAGCTCCGACATGACTCGTTTCGGTGTGTGACGATGCGTTCCACTAGTGTAGTCAGGACATTTGGGTAGTTTAAGGGTTTAGTTAGTTTGTTGGTATGAGTTAGGTTAGTTCTCTGTGTGTGTGTGTGTGTGTGTGTGTGTGTGTGTGTGTGTGTGTGTTTGTGTGTGTGTGTGCAAATCCTAATTAATATGATTGGGTTATTTAAGTGTTGTTGTGCGTCTGATGAAAACACTGCTTAAATCAAACAATTAATGAATTTGCTTTCTTACAGAGATATTTGCTGGTAAGTCTAGTTAAAGTGGGCGTTCACACAGGAAATGGCAACAGTGAAACCTTCCAGGATTTAGATGTTTAAGGAAGGAAGTTGGGATTTTAGAACTTAGATTTTTAGAATGTAATATATTGCTGGAGGGTGACTTGTTTTGTTTTTGTTTCTCACTCTTCCTGTCCTCTCCCCTCCTCCCCTCCCCTCCCATCATCTCCTCTCTCTCCTCTCCTCTCTTCATCTCTCCTCATCTCTCCTCTCCTCCCCTCCAGCTCATGTGCATGCTCCTGGTGCAGATCTGGGTTCGGGTTCTGACCACAGACAGCGCAGCCGAGCGGCCCGTCCTGTCTCCTCGCCAGTATCGGCACGTTGATGCTGACTCAGGCACCCAGCTGGCGTGTGACAAGTGCCCCGCAGGCACTTTCGTGTCTCTGCACTGCTCCCCGTTGCTCGTGAGGGAGTGCAGCCCCTGTCCCAATGGCACCTTCACACGCGGCGAAAACGGCGTGGAGCAGTGCCATCGCTGTCGGCCGCCGTGTCCCGTGGGCTTGGTTGAGAAACTGCCCTGCACGACCACCCAGGACCGCGCCTGTGCGTGCCCCGCCAACAGCTTCCTGCCGAGACATGGCGGCACGGAGTGTAAGCCCCACTCGCTGTGCCCTGCGGGGACGAGGATGAAGAAGCGCGGCGGTGAAACCGAAGATGTGGTCTGCAAGCCGTGCAGCAAGGGGACGTTCTCGTCCGGGGAGTCGCACTCAATGAAGTGTCAAGCCCACACCGACTGCCAGGCTCAGGGGCTCCTGCTGCTCTCGCCAGGGACAAGAGATACAGATAATGTTTGTGGGCCACCTTCCTCATCTTCTCCTGTCTCTCCAACCACCCCACTGGTACCGACAGAGGGCGGGCACACACCAGACCCCATGACTTCCTCACATTTCTTATCATCTCTAATTGGACCTGCACCTCAAGGTAAGACCAGAAATTCAGTTCTTTGTTGTTGTTGTTTTTTTTTTAACAATGTGTGTTGCTTTTACACAATATAACACTTAGAATTTGGGATTCAAGAGGTTTCCAACTAACTAATTTTATGGCATCTTTGGGTAGCATCTATAGCGTCTAATCGATGTTAATTAAATAACCAGAATATAAAATGAAAAAAGAAAGGAGACTTTAGCTGTAGCTGTTGGATAATGACAATGACGTGTGCTCTCCTGTGGGCTTTCCTCAGACACTCGTGTTTCTGTAAGCATGGAAACCTCGTAACAGCAGCTCCCCTGTCTGTGGAATCTGTGCTGGAAGAATTATGGCTGTTTGTGTCTTCACCCATCACCCTACCTTTTCTTCTTGTTCCATCCCTCCTCGCTGTGAGGATGACACTGTGACGGCCGCATTTTCTTTCCCTTTTGCGTTTCTGCTTGTCGGAAATTTGGTCGTTTCTCAGAATCAGCCATCCTTTGCATCGTTCCCACTCATATAAGTATAACACTGTCCCCGTAGTTGATTTATACCGTTTTCTGAGAGTGAAACGTGGTGGGTGGGGGTGTTACACCGTCATTTCTTCCTCTAAAAGGGCCATAAAAAGAGTTTTAGTAATGTAAATGTTTTTGACAATACGTCTTACAGTTGAGATAATTAAAACCCAAACATTTCAGGCTTGTATATGTGACATTAGCAGTGTATAATTATTTTAGGTACCTCTTCATTCGTGCTTGACTTTTATGTGGCCATCTTATCCACTGAGACCCTGTAGTCTGGTACTCTTTCTAAAAGCTGTGCGAGGAAGTGTTTTTCAAGGTCCCTGTGATTTTCTTTTTTTTTTTTTCCTTACCTTTTTTTCTTTTGGCAAACTTTGACCACTTTGATTGGCATGTTTTCTATTTGCCTCCTCTAAATCTTTGTGCTGCTGGCCCCAAACAGCAGATGTTTAGGGATTAGCACTGCACCTGCGTCCCTGTCTCCTGATAAGAGGGTGAGATGGATCAACAGGCATTCAAGTGACAATCCTGAAAGGCAGCAACCAACGAATGGTTTGTTGTCATCCTACAACAGCTGTTATTGTTTTAAAACACGTGGTGATGGCACTTGTCTAATTGGAACACATTGGGGTGTCTGTGATGGCGGAAGAACTCAAGGACTCGAGATGTTGTTTGCTGTTAACCCACAAACTGGTCTAAGACGACTGGAAAAGTGGAATATAAGCACAGCCCAAAGATGGAGTAGGGCGTGTGGGAAGCAGTGGGAGGTTGTTCCACCTTCTGTTTTGTGCGCCAGATTGCTCACGTGGATTAAAGCATCAGGCATCAGGGTTGGCGCTCTTGATGCCCTTCTGTCTTCATCGCCTGGGAAGCAAAATCATTGTGTGTTGGATACCTTCTTTTGATCACCTTCTTCTGATTTGTCTCTCCTCTCCTTCCTTGCTCTATCCTCATCTCCGTCAATCCCTCTGTCACTTATCACAGGCACCTACGGCCAGTCGGCAGCCAAGCAGCTGAGCGGAAACCCTGGTGAAGGAGACCTGCCCGGGGAAGTGCTTCTGCTCAGCGGGCCCGGTGCACTAGCAACGCCACGCCCAACAGGAAAACAAAAACACCAACAGGCCTCTGACCTCCTGCAGGGGCCCAGGAAGAGAACCATGGAGCATCTGGAGGATGCAGAGTCAGCTAAGACAGGCGACAACAAGCTAGCTGGACAGGAGAGCATAGGAGGTGCAGGTGGCGTTTCCAGCTACTACAGGCCCACTCGCAGGGGTTCCCCAAGGCCAAGCACCCACAACAACTTTGACATCAACGAGCACCTCCCCTGGATGATAGTGCTGCTGCTCCTGCTGGTCCTGGTGGTGATCGTGGTGTGCAGCGTGAAGCGGAGCTCTCGCGTGCTAAAGAAGGGTCCCATGCAGGACCCCAGCAGCATCATGGAGAAGGCAATCCAGAAGAAACCAGCTGCGCCTCCAGCACAGGTCAAAGAGAAGTGGATCTACTATTCCAACGGACAGGGTGAGAGCACTTTTCCTGTCAGCAATGGAGCAGCAATGTAGGAATCAGGCAAATAAACAAAATTTATATGAAATTCGTTGGAATAAACAAATGTTTATATTATTAAATTAGTATATTAGGAGTTAGTTTTTTTATGTTGATCATGTGCATGTGCATCTTCTCTTTTATCTGTTTGGAGGATGTGACTTAAACCTGTTAATGCATTACGGTGAACATCTGCAGCTAACATTAGGGCACAGAGGATGTTGTGGTGACATTGAAGAACAATCTGTTAACGCAATGGTTTCATCGGATCTGATCAATTTTCCTCCACGGGAAACAGGGTGGAAAGCTGTGGTTACACAAGGAAGGATGTGACCTGGGGCAGAAGCGTACTGCGTTACACATAACCGGGTTACCTGACTGGATTCAGCTCTTCAGTTTCAGCGTGATGTCTTTTCCCTTCATTACCGTTCTCTTTCCCTTACATTGTTGCTAACTGGACTGTGCGATCACCACCAGGGAGAGTGGATTTCACCCGACAGTGAACGCTTGCTTTTTTTTTTTTTTTTTTTTTT
>BJFM01001614.1:125168-138148 GCA_016586285.1 Arothron firmamentum
TTTTGTGCCCCCCTGATGCAATAACATATCAGCATGTCAATAACAAATTATTTCAATGCAAATTCATCAGTGGTGTTCAATTGTCCCTCAGGTCTGTGTTTCACCCAGTTGTCCCGAGCAGATAGACGATGCACCACTGTACTCTTCTTGCTAAAGTGTTTCTCAGATGATTGAAGGTTTTTATGCAAGACTGAATTCCTAGAGGGATTTATGAAACTTGAGCGCCCCCAAGTGATCAGTATTGGTGTTGTTAAACTAATAAAACAAATTCAAATACAATTAAGAGGTAAAACAGTTTCTATATTTTAAAAACTGTGAATTTATATAAAAAGATCTTCTATTTTACATTGATAAAGTTTCACAGAAGGGACAAACCCTGTCAAAGTCTTGTTAATGGTTTTCAACAAAAAAGGAATCCTGCAGTTTTGCAATTTGCCACTAGATGGGGGTAGTAATCGATATATTGAATCTATGAAGACAAGCAGAATATTAAAACAAACTAACTGAATTTTCATATAGCAGCTAATCACAGGGGTTTATTCTTTCTTATTTATTCAACTTATTGAACAGTATTTAAAAAAAGAAGCTTATCACTCTATTTTTTACTCTGTTCCCCCACCCCCTCCAGAGAAGAAAGACACTGTCCTTCGTCAAGTGCGTCTAGACCCATGCGACCTACAGCCCATCTTTGATGACATGTTGCACATCCTGAACCCGGAGGAACTGCACGTCATCGAGGAGATCCCAGCTGCTGAGGACAAGCTGGACCGCTTGTTCGAGATTGCCGGCGTAAAGAGTCAGGAAGCCAGTCAGACACTACTGGACTCCGTCTACAGCCACCTCCCAGACCTGTTATAAAGGGCGATGCAGATGAAAGCAAGGGGTTAGAGATGCAAAGATGGTCACGTAGTCAGGCTTCGTTTGGTCACATGATTCAAGTAGATCTTTTCTGTGACTCTTTTCTATCTTCACTGGTACTAACCTCCATCTGTTGTCTCGTGTGTAAACATCACTCCTGCATCCTCTTCTGTGATACAGGGTCAACTCTCACTGTTGCTGAAGGACTCAACAGGGACTATTGTTTCCCCCACAAGCTCCTTGTTTGAGGTGACGTTAGTAGAGAAATGTGACCTCCACGTCGAGGTTTATGAACCTCAGAAAAAGCACTTTCTGAACTGGACGATGCCTTCAGTTTTCAAGGGTTCGTTCACCACAAGCTCAAAGTTATTCTCTCTCACCTGTAGTGCTGTGATATTAGTGATAATAGCATTAGTGGTCAGAATAACCAATAAGATCTCTGCATGGTGCCTACCGAATTTGCATCAGCTCTCAGCATCCTTCACTTTTCCACAGGGAGATACAGCTTCATCGCTCCTTTTTCTTTACAGACTGTTGAAGGTTTTTTCCATAACTATACTTGTCTGAAATTCAAACACACAGGGAATACATAGGACAGTAGCTAATGTAATATTTGACTGTTTCTGACATGTTTCTTTTTGTATTTATTATATGTAGACATCATGCAGGGGAAAAGCTGTTAAACAACTTTCTGCATGTTAAAAAAAAAAAAAAAAAAAAAGGCCAGTATTTCCAAACAGCACTACATGAAAAAAGGGAATAACAGGGCTGAACCCTTTAATGGTAACTGTAGCTTTTGCTGGTTTTGGCCAATCATCCAGTTATCCCTTACCTTTAAAATTGCATCAGCGTTGGCCTTAGCCGAACAAAGGATTTTTGCTTGGTTATTTGGAAAGGAATCCACACGCAAGTCGTAAATAACCTGTGGCTGTAACTGACATATAATTATCTTGAGGTTTCTTGCAAATTGAATTCATAGATACCCACATATGTTTCCTCCTGATTTGGCTCACCTATAAAGTTGTGTGCCTGAGCTTTGTCGCCTGTTTTCCACCTTGAACGGATCATCTCTTGATGCTGTAGTTTCTAACTACTTTCTCTGGCCAGCAGCGGGCAGAGCTCGATGAGAGCAACCCAACCTGCTGAACTGGTCTCTAAACAAGCCAATATCAATACCAAAATAACTTGGTATTGCAATACTGTTATATAATGATAATAAGCATAACATTTTCTGTACCGTTGCCTACAAAAATCTTCCTATCTTCACATTTTTGATACCTTTTCTTGGCCACGGTGTCGCTGTCACAGCTACTGGGCGAGGTCACATAAAAACTTTTACCAACATGCACATTCAGATTTGGGCTTGGGTTTAGAGCTATTTCTTATGCATTGAAATGTTGCTATTTATATATAGGCCATATTAAAACATAATACTGACGCACTCACTAACTATGGTTTCCCGTGGACGTTCTGTGTCCATGACTTAATTTTTTGTTAACCGACATTTAATTTGCTGCAATGCTTTTCTACTCCTTTCTATTATGGGAGAGTGTCCTTATTATCATTTCAATACTGTTGTATTTTGTGTTTTCACAGGCATTTTAGCATTTCTCAAGTTATGCATAGTTCATACTTGACTTGGAAGTTTCTCTCTCTTGTGGTACTTGAGTGAAATGAGGAAGAAACAAACTCTTCACTTCATAACCTGCTGACACGGCTGTTCTCGAAAGAATGAAGAAGCTGAGAGCTTCCAAAAGACGATTAAAAGAAAAGGTACTTTGGATTCTCAAGAGAGCCGCAAACGGGACTCCAGTGGTGCTAGTTGTGAACTCTCACCAGTTGGCCTAACATTCGCGGGGTGTTCACCCTGGACTAAGGACTAGTTAACATATTCCAGACTGCGTGAAGTCAAGATTATGTTGCTGTGGATCGCTGAAGTGTTGAGTCCTGATGAGGATGATGGCGATGACGGTGTGGAGGTAGTAGGACGTTCTACTGCCTGATAATGTCTGAGAGGATGAAGGTGACGTGAGACAAACAAGCATCTTGGCTGAATGATTTCCTTAAACCTGTGTAACCAGTATGTTTATTACTATGTAACCTCCCTAAATCAATCAAATAAAGCTCCAGATTTGTCATAACACTCTATTTCCTTGTTATTCTGCCAAAGAAAGGAGGACATTTCACACCTAGTAGTCCAATAGATCCTACCAGTGAGATAATATTGTGTTTAAAAACTCCATAATTTAACTAAGAGTTAAGACTATTTAATAGTTGGGGGGTCATTCAGGTCATCACGGATATCTGTAAGGTCATTTTAACCAGTCCACTTCTGCCATGCTGCCAACTGACTGTATCATTTTAGTCACCTGTAACCCAACAACAACTGGCAACAGACCGCAGACCAGTTTGTGAATGTCAGAAATTCACCAAACCAGGAAGAACGGGTGCAAATTAAAGCCACATAGGTGTGTTGATCCCCAGTGAGTTCAGAAAAGCTGTCATTGAGCAGCAGAATAGAGGGCGTGCAGGTAACGGAATGGATCTACTGGCAGCCATGTTGGATGGCAATAATAACAATCAAGTGGTCTCACTGTGTGTGTGTGTGTGTGTGTGTGTGTGTGTGTGTGTGTGTGTGTGTGTGTGTGTGTGTGTGTGTGTGTGAGAGAGAGAGAGAGAGAGAGACAGAGAGAGACAGAGAGACAGAGAGACAGAGAGACAGAGAGACAGAGAGTGGGTTTTTCGTTTCCTTTTTAAGTACTTGAAATATTTCATTTGGTTGTTGCTTGTTTTTATGTTAAATTGAGTGATTGATTGAATAATTGATTGATATAACCATGAGAAATAATGGCAGGTAGTGCTAGTTCACACACAGCAGCACCATCTCACACTGACACATTTCTTAATAGAAATGCCAAAAATCTTTTTCCTCAGGCTAAAATATCTTTGCAAAAATATTATCTATTATTCTGCCAGCTCACTCTCTCTCTGTCTCTGTCTCTGTCTCTCTCTCTCTCTCTCTCTCTCCATCTCTCTTCTGTCTTTCTTGCTGCCTAAAATCATTGCATCTTTTGTCTCCTGTTTGTTTGGAGATCTTCCTACCAGGCAAAGCACTTCAGCCTAACTCTGCCGCTCACTCTTCAAGTCCTCATGGCTCTTCCAGGAAGACACAGCCTGCCCTCCAAAGTGGTCAGCCCCCACATTTATGTTGTGATGTTCAGATTCCTTTACTGGAACCAAAAGAAGCAAGATACCTTTCAACATTTCAGGGATGGCTGAGCTTGTCAACATCAGTTCATCCGCAGGAGCAACAAGTCAATAAACAATGTTTAAAAGAACATCGTTTATTGACTAGTTGCTCCTGCTATATATATATTTATATACACACACACACACACACACACACACACACACACACACACACACACACACACACACACACACACACACACACACACACACACACACACACACACACACACGCACACACACACACACACACACACACACAAAGCCGGGGAGTTTCTGAAACCTGTTGAGCCACTGCTTGTAATGTTTGGACCTTCCCATATTTCAGGAAGCTGTTTTTATTTTTTTTGTTGCGAGGGGGCAGCGAGTTTCCAACGGTTATGTATTAAGTCAGATTCTCCAGTCTCCCGTAGATAAAAAGGTGTTTCTAGAGCACACAAGGAAATGAAAAACCAGTATAAGGGAACATGATAAATGTTATGTGGTAAGTGAACATTTTTAATGTAATTTGTTCTTTCTTTGACAGCAAATGTAGCTGATTGTAGTGTTGTCTTGACCTCTTTTCTCGCTCAAATGGTTTTACTGGTCTTTACTGCCTTCTTTTGTACATTTTTCCCTCTCTATGCTGTGTAGAATTTCCAGCCAGTCACTGATCCATTATTCTGATTTATTACAGTGATCCAGATGTGTCTTTATTCTCACTATGATTCTCAAGAGTAAAGTTATTACATAGCAATAAATAAAGAGAAATAAATCTAGAAAATAGCCACAATGGTGAAACATGCAAAACAGTTTATTTTGGATTTGCTGACTTGTATTTGCGGTTTTGCATGATTGTTGCCTTTGATCGATCCTTGATTGTTGACTTCTGCTGCTGCCCGTGTCCCACCTGAGCCTGTCTGCCTCCCTCCTGACTGCTGTCACCTGGTCAGTCTCACCTGTGCCCCCTCACCTCTGCATACCCAATTCTCTGTTTTTGATTGAAAGTCCAGTCCCTCTTTGGCATAGTGAATTTTCTTAAAGGGGCCCAATTATCATACATTTTAGGGTTTCAGGAATTACTGGACATACTTCCTACAAAGGGCAAAATTATCACAATAATAATTAAACTCGATAATTAGCAGTATTATTTATGAAAGAATATTATCTGTTCAAAGTTTGGTACAATTATTCCTGATTTTTCATAACTGTATCTTCCTACTGAGTTCGATCACATAATGCCAACACATACTTTGTGCTACACACAGTTATTTGGTAAATCAGCTCAGTCTTTCCACTACGGGTTCACAAATTCATCAAAAGATGGTTTCAATCTCTTATGTGCAGGAGGAAGTTAATGTGTGTATGCATGACGTTGGTGCACCTTTGATCAGGGGCCTGCCATGGTCCGCTCCGTGTGCTCAGGTGCTCTCTGGGTTTTCTTTGGGTTCTTTGCATCCTGGAAACAAGCGCAGGCTGATCGGAGACTCTAAATTGGCCCCAGGCGATGGTGAGAATGACAACCTCCCCTGGGTGCATTTCTGCTCCTGGTCAAGATCAGCATCTGACCCCTTCTATACTCTCTTTAAGCCTCGTCTTAAGTCCATTTGTGTGTGTTTTCATTATCTTGAGGTTGCTTCTGCAAAATGAAAGAAATTATTTTTATTTAAAGTCACATGGAAGCGTATATCCACCCAGGAGACAGAAAGCAAATCATAATATATTGCCGTGTTGGCATATGTTGCTATAGATACCATCTTGGCAATATATTGAATTTGTTGTATATTTTTGGATGAATTCTGACTTTTTTTTTTTGGACAGAACTCTGATCTGGCATCCTCAAAATGAAAAACCGTGTGTACCGTCTGGCAGGACCAGCTCTTGATGACTTAACATAGTTATTTGCAATTATAGGTGTGTATAGAAAAGTTTTTACTGATCTATCTATCTATCTATCTATCTATCTATCTATCTATCTATCTATCTATCTATCTATCTATCTATCTATCTATCTATCTATCTATCTATCTATCTATCTATTTACAGGAAATTACAGATGTAAAAATATTGAGTTTGACTATTGTCTCAGTTTCCGCTAAATCTAACTTTAATTTAACTTTAGTGACTGTACTTCACTAAAGTCATATTGGACCAGCCCCTAAACAAAAACTTCTGCTTTTAATAAGTGAGTT
Organism: Arothron firmamentum; assembly: GCA_016586285.1. Lineage (NCBI taxonomy): Eukaryota > Metazoa > Chordata > Actinopteri > Tetraodontiformes > Tetraodontidae > Arothron > Arothron firmamentum. The sequence goes on from BJFM01001614.1 coordinate 131,447, forward strand.
GTTAATAAAGAGAAAAAGAAAGAAAGAAAGAAAAAAAAATTAGGCCACAAACTAATAAGGTAATTATTTACTCAACTCACAATGTTCTAACTGGTCAAATGTTTGCCTGTTTAACTGCTGACTCATAGACGGCGTCAGCAGGGATTGTTTCTACATCAATACAGGTTCACAGTGTAGGAAGTAAACTATTTTTTTTTTTCTGTCTTGTAAGGAATGGCAATATCTACTAATGGCCTGATCATCATTGCCCTTCTAGTCTCAGTCTCCGTTGTGGAAATAGGCATCCTTGTTAAAATTTCGAGTCCAGATTTAACGGTACGTCCATATTTACAAAAGACGGAACAGTTTCAGTTTAGTTTATTTGAAAGGGGACAATACAATTTCATAAAACACATGATTACACATGGTTAAAAAAAAAGCCAGAATTAGCCATAAGGCTAGTTTTCAACATCACAACATATCTCTTCATCGTAACATCAAAGCGTCACAGCAGACTTGTCTTTTAGTGTTGGCACCTGTAGGTGTTTATAAGCCACATTTTCAATTTTTTGTGGAAGGCCTTGTGTGTTGTAAGCTAACAGTGAGTTGAACAGCTTCGGACAGGGTTTTAAATAAAGAGATGTTTTGTCAATTCAGGTACACAATGAAGAGAACCTTCGACCTCACTCAAGGGAAAAAAGAAACGGTCAGTGTGTGCATTTGAAAAGGATTAATTTAGCCCTTTCGGGAAAGCCCACACATTTTTTCTCAGAGTAAGATGAGACGGCTCACACCACCCTCAGATGTTAATAAATGTGTGTGTGTGTGTGTGTGTGTGTGTGTGTGTGTGTGTGTGTGTGTGTGTGTGTGTGTGTTCACTCTAAACAAATGAGATACTTCAAATTCTGGTTGGGGAACTTTTTGGTCTTGTGTTAAACCATATGAAATATCTCACAAAGGCCGTTTAACTTTGAACTTGTGCGAGTGTGGTAACAATCATCTCATCTTTTCTTTCTCGAAATAAAACAAAAGGCACCTTTTACAAACTGTAAATGGTTGTCCACTTAATGCACGGATATAGAAATTGACATTATTGCATTTCATAATCTGTGCAGCGCTTCTTCCACCACACCAGTGGAACTACATTGTGGATGTTGTAGTGAACACCTCTAACGTGGAAACGTTCGGGCTCTTTCGGGACTCCTTGGAAGCCATCAGCTTTCCTCTGCAACTTGATAATGACACAAACGTCACTGAAATCAGCATCACAACTGGTATTGAGTCAATTTCAAAACAAAGACGCTGCCGACCTCGGCGCTGGGGTGTATAAACCACGTTCTTCTCTCCTGTAAGTCTGTTCCACCAGCTGTCGATGCGAGGAACGCTTTGCTTGGCCGTACAGCAGCTGCGTGACATACGGAGCCTGCGGCGGCATAGCCAACGGTGTCTGTGATTGCATCGCCGCCATCCCACCCGATGGACAGTCCTGTCAGCCAATATCAGGTCATTATCATTTTTTTTAAATGACTGAAATAAGTAGGAGGGTAGGAGGATAAGTGTCAGCTATCTTCAGCATCAAATTTGTTGTACTTGTAGCTCCTCATCTTAACAAAAAAAAACAACAAAAAGAACTGAATTGACACACTAAAATATAAGGTTGCTCAGTTGTCACTGCCGTCATTGCGAATCCTGCCTTTTTCCATTCAGATCTGCAGTCAAAGGCTGAATACTTAGTGGATGTGGAGCTGAACATCACAGACATCAGGACACTGGATTCTCTCCGGAACATCCTGAACAATGTCAGCTCTGCCCAGACCATGAATGGCACCGTAAACGTCACAGACATCGATGTCATCACAGGTTAGGACAGCGCTTCTTATGAACTCAATACTCCGCTGAGGTCTCTTTATGTGTCATATTTTATCTATACTTCCTTTTAATGTTGAATTTGAAAATGATTGACTTTAGGAAAGTGAAGACAGTGTGACGCAGCTGCCAAAGTCCTTTATTTTCTCTTGACCTTGAAGGAGTTTATCTTCGCTAGTGTTCGTTCCCATCAACTGTTATTGACTCATCTTTGAAAACATCACCTGTTTCTCAAACAGAGTCACCATATTAGAAGAGAAGAATATGAAAATTTGAGATGGAAGGAGGAGACAAACAAACCCCTAAACTATCTCCAACAGAGACATTTAAGCATCACAAAGAGGGAAAAAAAATATATATGAAGTGACATCCGCATCAAAGTAAACTCTGGGAAAACAAAGAGAATAGTGGAGGAACTAAAAAAAAGGTGGCAAGTCCTGTGGCTGGCAGAACAACACCAAAAAGACAAACAAAACAGCAGCACGGCACGACTGCAGACAGCATACCGCGCTTCCCATGTGGATGGAACTTCTATTTCCCGCACGTTCTGCTTATCAGGATGTTGTGACGTGTTATGGCTACGTTCCTTTAGTAAAGCAGGCCCTGAGTGTTTACAGACCTGGCAGCGCCTGAATCTGAAAAACTCTTTGACTATTAATATCTGCAGTTAAGAATAAGCTGGTCGGAGAATATGTTACTATTCAACCATGTTGCCGCTGACCTTTATGAGTTAAAATTCAACGAAGACCGCTATAAAATCTTGCTCTCAAATTACACGCATAATTTAAAAAAAATAAAAGACTTTCTGAATGCGATGGGTGTAGCAAGGTGTTTCATAGCCTTATTTTTAGAGTCAAACTCTTTTCTCTTTTTTGACACTTGACTTTAATGTTCAGTTTGTTACCCAAACGGCACAAACTTCCAGTGCAGATGTGAGGATCGGTACGTTTGGTCGCACTACGACTGCAGGACCTACGGAGCCTGTGATGGAGTCAGCGAGGACGCCTGCACGTGCATCCTTGCTCTTCCAACTGATGGGCAACACTGTCAACCCAAAACAGGTGACCGTCTACTCTTCATGGGATGTTTGCTCATTTTATTTCTTCTTTCGCAAACAACCCCCCCCCAAAAATAGCCGATGCTGCTATCTCACTTTCCTTTTGGACAGTGCCCACCAGAGTGTATGAGTATGAGGTCATTATTGAAGTGAACACCACGGATGTAGACCACCTGAGAAACACGCTGAAGAGCGTGGCTTTTCCTGCATCGGTCAGCGCTCGCACAAACATCTCACACGCTACCATCACGACAGGTAAACACAAATCGTTTGCTGTTTCCGTCTACTCAGCTGCTTCGGTCTCATTTCGTAAAATATCATTCTTTTAAGTTTGCAGATCAGACAGAGGCACCGTCCAGTGCCGATGTGAGGATGGCCACTCATGGCCATGCGACAAGTGCGTCACGTATGGGAGATGTGACAATGACACAAACACGTGTGGGTGCATTAGAGCTTTCCCAACAGATGGACAACTCTGCCAGCCAATACACCGTCAGAGTAAGTTTCACTCCATATTTGAAATGCTTAACTAATTATTTAATAGCAATGATTTCCTGCGCTCACATGGTTTCACCGACCAAAGTTTGTTTTGTTGTTTTTCCCAAAGATTTTTCGACATGTCCGTCGCCAACAGGTAAAACATGCAAAACCCTGGTCGATGCTGTACTTGTCACTTTTCAGAGCTGTCTTCAGCAGTTGTGTGTTGTTCGGGTTTCCTGTCTTTGCAGCTCCTCCAGGTTCTCCATGTGTGTGTGTGTGTGTGTGTGTGTGTGTGTGTGTGTGTGTGAATTTACTGGAAAGAAGGAAAGGAAACTAGTTAATATGTCATGTTTCTGTTCTACCTGTCGTCAGCACTTTCATGCATGTAAAATGTATTTTGCAGATTCAACAGTGATGACGACAACTTCTACGAACACAACGGCATTGCCAACTTCACCAACAACTGTGGCTGCAAGTACGGCATTGGAAAAAAAAATCAGCTTTACAAATTGTTCCCACTTTCTTAATTTTTTGTTTTCCTCATCTCCATTTTTTAAATTTTTATAGATTCAACACCAACAGCAGATGTGATCATGACAACACCAACAATTCCATCAACTCTTTTTACCAGTAAGTTTTCCAAGAAATTGTTCTAATGAATCAGTTTTCCTTCTGTGATTTTATCTCTGTTATTGATCTGAAACTACGTAATCCTTTCCAATTACATCATTGACATCATCTGTCAGTGAACAAGTGCAGAATTAGTTTCTATGGAACTGAAAATGAACATATTTTCAAGGGAAAAAAAGTAATACTGCGGCAGCGGCAAAAGATGAAGAACGTGTGGCTAAAAATTGCTGACCGAGTCCATGAGTGAGCATTACTTGGAGAGAATTAAAAAAAGAAAGAAATGTTTGATCTTGGTTACTCAACTCATTCAACATTTCTATTCTATATGTGTGTTTGAGCCACAGGTACTTTTGGCAGAAAGTTAAGATGAAACATAAAAATATAGCTCAAACACGTCAGACATGATTTAAATACAAGCTACTGTGGTGTTGTTTAGCCTGTTCTCATTAAACATTGTTCAGTTGCTTCACTTAACCTGTGATATCTAGATTTACGTAATTAGAGAAATCCCCTAAACAAAGAAAAAGCCAAATTTTTAGTTGTGTGTTGTTCGGCTTTCCTGTCTTTGCAGCTCCTCCAGTTCTCCACGAATACCTGATTTCTGTTGAGCTGAACTTCTCAGACGCTGCTGCCTTGAATCAGCTAAAGACCATCCTGAACAGAACTGCTTACCCCATCAGGCTGAACGGTTCCACCCAAGTGTCTGGCATCAACTTCACTACGGGTACGGGGCGAACACATGGGACAAACGACCAAAAAGGAATTTTCTCATCAAAATAAAAGACTAAATAACATCAGCCGATAAAACTGCCCACATTATACTTCATTCATTCTTCCTGTCTCCAGTTTGCTCTGTGAACAGGGGTAGTCTCCAGTGCAGATGTGGTGATCTGCACCGCTGGTCATGTGACCAGTGTCTGAAGTACGGACCTTGTGACGCCATCATCAACGGCTCGTGCGGTTGCATCACTTCCTTCCCTCCAGACGGACAGTACTGTCAGCCAGCCGATCAGCAAAGTGAGTTATGTCATTATGTCACGTCATCTGTACATTACTGGTAAACATCTACACAATCGCTTGTCTTCTCCCTCCATACAGACTTTGCCGCTTGTCCATCCACCACACTCTCTCCATCAACAGCCTGTAAGATATTATTATATTATTATTAAACCATCATGAGGTGACGTTTGAAAATAAGCTAATTTTATTAAGAATGGAAGAAAACTGCTTAATACTGAACTTAGATTTTGTGTTTAAAAATTTAAAAATTATTTTTCATTGCACAGACAAATAGTTAGATATATATATATATAGGTAGATTGATAGATAGATAGATAGATAGATAGATAGATAGATAGATAGATAGATAGATAGATAGATAGATAGATAGATAGATAGATAGATCGATCGATCGATCGATCGATCGATCTTGACCACAGGTATGTTCTCAAACATTTTATTATTTCTCAAAACTATTATTGAAGGATCTTATTGGGCATTATTTTCTTTTTCAAATTCTTCATTGCAGCCCCACCAACAACAATAACAACAGCAACACCAAGAACAGAAACTACAACAAGCAAAACTGCAACAACTACAGCAGAATCAACAACAGCAGCCGTGACAACAACCCCAACGGCAACACCAACAACAGCAATGACAGCAAGCACAACAAATGCAACAACAACAGCAGAAGCATCAACAGCAGTAGCAACCACAACAGCAGCCCCAACAACATCAGCAACAATAACAACAGCAGCGATAACAATAATGACAGCAACACCAACATTAGAAACTACAAGTACACCAAATGCAACAACTGAGACAGCAACAGCAGAAGCGACAACAGAAGTAGCAACAACAACAGCAGCAACAATAGCAACAGAAGCGACAACAACCACAATAACAAACACAACAAAAACAGATGCAACAACAACTGTAGCAACAACGAAAGCAGTAGCAACAGCATCAGCAACAACAGCATTAGAAACAACAAAACCAGCAGCCCCAAAAACAACAGCAACACCAACAACAGCAGCGACAACAACAGCAGCAACAATAGCAACAGAAGCGACAACAACAGCAGCAACAATAGCAACAGAAGCGACAACAACCACAATAACAACGGCAAAATCAACATCAGCAATGGCAACAAGCACAACAAATATAACAACTGCAACAGCAGAACCAAAAACCGAAACTGCATCAGGAACAACAGCGGTAGCAACAACAGCAGCGACAATCACAGGACCAACGACAGCGACAACAGCAGCAACAATAACAACACTGACATCAGCGACAACAAACACAACAAAAACAGATGCAACAACAACTGTAGCAACAACGAAAGCAGTAGCAACAGCATCAGCAACAACAGCATTAGAAACAACAAAACCAGCTGCCCCAAAAACAACAGCAACACCACCAACAGCAGCGACAACAACAGCAGCAACAATAGCAACAGAAGCGACAACAACCACAATAACAACGGCAAAATCAACATCAGCAATGACAACAAGCACAACAAATGCAACAACTGCAACAGCAGAACCAAAAAGCGAAACAACATCAGGAACAACAGCAGTAGCAACAACAGCAGCAACAATAACAGGACCAACGACAGCGACAACAACAGCAGCAACAATAACAACACTGACATCAGGGACAACAAACACAACAAAAACAGATGC
>BJFM01001617.1:16560-35517 GCA_016586285.1 Arothron firmamentum
CACACACACACACACACACACACACACACACACACACACACACACACACTCACTCATCATATATTTATCAGAGAAGCTTGTGTTTGCCATGAATATGAGGCAGTTACTCTGATTACATATGCTTCAAAACAGCTGGGATGAATCATTTATACATCGGATCAGCAGATCACACACCATGAAAGGCTGATCACTAACCTTTTCATAACCAAATTATCCATGCGTGGAAATTGAGGACGTGGCAGATTTAAAATGCCTTTTTATCCAGATTGGAGATTTTCCTGAATATCAGTTACTTTTAGCAGGTTTTGCTAATGGTCCTGCTCATTTCCTTAATCTCCTCCTGGTCACTCGGCCGTGTCTGTGGCCTTCCGGTCGGATCTTCAGAATACAGTGCCAACCCAGAACAATGGTACACGGCATTGTGCGTCTTCTCCGAGCAACCGGGTCCTGTCCCTGTCCCGCAGTCCACCTAAGCTCCAGTTAGCATACATGTGTTGATGTCGGTAGCGACGCCGCGTGGGCGCGTCCCCTAAAAGCGCAGCGGCTGGGCCCCGAACATGTGCATCTGAAAGAGAAGGAGATTACGCTGCTAATGCTCCAGTGAAGATCACAAGTGTGTGCACGAGTGTCTTTGGGAGCACAGAGGGCAGAGGGTGTCGAGGGCAGCGATTCTGAGGTCTCCGTTGTTATGCAGGAATCCCACAGCCCAGCGGCCCTCAATTCTGATGGGACGTGGCCGTTCAGATTTGACAGTCTGACAGGAGGTTAGGGATCCTCTTTGTGCGGCAGTGACGTGGTGTTCCTCTCGCACTCCTCTTGGGGGACATGCCTCAGGGGCAGCAGGTCCATCCTCCAGCGTGGATGACATCCGAGGCTCCAGTCAGCACGTACGTGTCGGGTAACAGACGAGTCGTCCATCGGTTTGCAACACGTCTTCTGCAGCCGCGCTAAGTCTGAGACTTTGCTTATGAAACCTCCCCAGAGACGGACTGTGCTGTGGCTGTTTGTCCCAGCCGGTAAGAGATGCTGTTTATACGATCTGCGGGAACAGATTGAGAGAATTCCAGTTTTCCACCCAGTCCCAGTCTCTGCAGCAGGGTTCCTCCAGGACTGTTTGCGTGTTTGGAGCGGCGAGGCCTCTCTGTTTAGGTGAGGACGCCACCGCCGCTCAGGCTAACCATGCTGATTTTCAGATAGCGAAGCTTTCAACCCGCTGCTACGCAGATTGAGCCCATGTCTTAAAGCTGTGAAAAAAATAGTTTTCAATTCTCTTAATGCACAGTTACAGTATGAAAGATGTTTTTTCCCAAATAATTTTCCCTTCTGAGTATTGTTGGTGCACATCATGTGATCATTGATGGCATGTCAGGTGACGTAAACATACATCTGAGCAGCAGTTAGCGTCCCAGCTGTCTCTACAGCCAGAAAACACTCTGCTGTCTGCTGACGTGCACGTCACCGTGCACATCTGCTGTCTACTGACGTGCACGCTGACTCGCTGAAAAATTGATCACACGCTTGTTTATGTGTTTGTGTAAAAGTGTACATTCAACTCTTCTAACGCTGGAAAGCTTCTCTCCTCTTAGTTCGGGTTTTTCCGGCCTTCCTGGGGCCGGGGGTAAAGCCCCCCCGCTGAAGCACAGGCTACACAGGCTGCTCATTATAAGATGTCAAGTCTGGCCCTCTTTTTAAGCAGTGTTGGGGCTTTTTTTGGTGACTGTAATAGGTTACCATGGCAACGTACGGAAGGACTGCTGAGGCTGGTGGCGAGCTCTCCTCCGACCCTGCCGGGCCTCTGACATGTCGGCTGCAGTAATCGGAACGACAAGATCTGACCTTGCCGCTCGGCCGAGGCCTGTGAGGTGTTGTTTATTGGCGGGCAGGCGGTGCTGCCGGGGGTCTGCTCGTGCACGTCACAGCTCAGGATTGGACAGTTTGGTAAGAGCAAGCGAGTGGCAGCGTGATCGGCTTTTTTTTCCTGCTAAACAGCGAAGCCTCAGCGGTCAGCCGGTCCCGGACGGAGGGACTGCCGAATGTCCTGCAGGACTATCCTGACTCAGCCGGTCCCGGCCTGCCCGCAGGCTCTCAGCTGCTAATGCGCCTCCTCGCCGATCACGTCTCTCCCCTGCTGAAGGTCGGAGGTCGGCCAGGATCGCTCATCCGGTCTCCAGGCACGGAAGAGTCCCAGTAACAGGGGAAGTGGCACCGTGTGGGGGCGGGGGCGTAAACACTGGAGTCATGCTGATGCACTGTGAGACTGTTGTGCTTGGCTCCTCCGGGGCAGCTGGTGGTTTCCTGTAAATGTGCAGTTTATTACTGGGATGTGTTTGCACGGCGCTCTAACAGGGACGCCAGCAGAGGATCAGCTCCCTCCTCTAAGGTGGAGCTGCTTTGGTTTGCCTTCCATGATGATGAAGCGTTCAGTAGCACAGCAAAGTGATGTTTACTTCAGCACTGCTGCTGTGACACACACGTGCACTGATGAGACACAGAGCCAGTCCCAGCAGCCCCTCCCTTCCCTACCTGCCCCTCCCCTCCCCCCCTCCCCCCCTTACCTAGAGGTGTTGTGATGCTGGTGAGAGCTGCCATGCTGACATGGGTGACAGCGGCAGGAAGGTGCGTTTTAATGCGCTAGCGATTATCAAATCTCTCCAACTTGAAGAGAAGCTCCAATCATCTGATGAGTTCAAGCATGCTCGTGTGTTTAAGGAAATACAGACGACTGTTTGATCTGTTTCCTGGAAGCGCTACTTCATCGTCTGTGTGTGTGTGTGTGTGTGTGTGTGTGTGTGTTCTCCTCGCAGGGGCAGCAAACTTGCTGACAGAGTCTCTTGTTAGTGTGGGGGTGAGTGGGTCACACAGGCAGATTAGTGCTCATTGAAATCCTCTAGAGGTCGTTTCCAGAGCGCGGCTCAGATCCACTGGTGGGGCCCTTTCCACTGGCGGCCGCGCCGCCGGGTAAACCTCCAGCCTTTCACTGTCACCGCTGTTTTGACGGACTTCCGCCGGCGTCGGCACATTTTTCCCTGCGCGAAAGCAAGAACACAGGAAACGGCGAAAGCCTAGCGTCTTATTCAGAAACCGCATTAACAAGTATGCCGCCGGGTTACGCCGGCTGGGCGCCGCCTGCCCTTGTGTTCGTGTCCCAGAACCGACAGAACCAGAGCAGACGGTTGCAAAAGAGCAAAGCTGCTTACATCAGCAAATCATTTCCAACCTGCCAGAGAGGCGTGTTTTCCTTCTCTGCCTGAAGCTGTCCTGGACAAGAGAACCTCACCAGTGCAGCGCCAGGGAGGCAGCCAGCAGCAGCAGAGGCGTGGCCGCCTGATTCTGCAGGGCTGTGGCCGGGTGGAGGCTTCACGCCGCCCCACCCCCCGCTGTGTGGGTCGTCCAGCACCTTTCAGCCGCTGTTGCCTGCTGGGTCCTCTTCGATCCTCAGCTCAGACAGGGCTCCTCTCTGGCTCTCGTGACCTCCTCTGCCAGGGTCACGTCGCGCTCGCTCCGCCCAGAAGGATTTCCCCGCACGGGCCAGACCATCGCGGGACGAGCGGCCCTCTGTCCGGCTGACGCATCTGATCAGCACAGAGCTGGACTAACAGAGCCCAAGCGGCTCCGTCACATCAGGCCCCAACCGTCTCGGCTTTGTCTGTGGACTCTGGTCTGCACAGACGTGGTCACGAGTGCCGCTGGCTGCAGACCCACGCTGAGGAAAAGCAAAAGCAGGTTCCCTTCTGGAATAATAAAGAGCCCGAGTGGGAACTCGCCTCATCGGACATGCAGAAACCTTCCATTCTCTCCGTCCTGGCCTCGGCTGCCGGTCACCCTCTCATCTTTGGTCATGCTGCCCAGTTCAAACGCGCTCCCACATTTCACGCAGGAAATTTCCAATCTGTCTTTAACCCGTCAGGGTCCCTCCTGGGTGCTCGATCAAGGACAAAAGAGGAACGTCCTCAGATCGCCCTGAAAGCTTTCTGATGTTGCTGTGGAGACGCTTGGATCCCAGTACACCGTAATCCACTGCCTCATCCAAGGATTCCCCAATTCAAGGACTGGTATGGACTTCTGGGTCTGCTTCTACGGTGTCTGGTGTGTTAGCTCTGCTTCAGTCCTGCGTTGGTGAAGGTGCCTTCAGGAGGAAGAGGAGCGTGTCCTCTGACTGATGGACGTTTCTGAGCAGACCGACTTGAGCGGATGCTTTACAGTCGTTCCGGATCAGTTCAGTCCTGATCCAGAGCCGTCTATCTTTTGATCTCATGCTTTTCTGTAAACATGCTAACCTTTGAGCTAGCACGATTAGCATCTTCACGCTCCGCAGGGGGTCAGGCTGCCTCACACGGCGTATCTCTGACAGCTGATGTCTGCAGCGTTCACTCAGAGGTGAAACAAGGACTGGCTTGCCCGCCAGGAGCGGCAGAGGCGGCAGGATGCAGCGAAACACGCACGGAATCATCAAGCAGTCTGGCTAATTAGTTCTAAATCAATATTGTGACAACAGAGCTCCGCAGCGCCAAATCCCGAGCTGTCGGCTTTCAGCTGACTTATCCCCGCGGAATCTCCCACACGCCGCCGCCGCTGCCCTGATTGATTCCCCCGTGATGCCTTTCAGCAGACGGCCGTCTGGAACGCTAACGCGGAGCCGAACGGCTCCGATCTGAATGCAGCTTAATGAAATAGCGGCTTGTGGTAATTACCTGAACAGAAAGAGGAGTTGAGGGATGAGTGGAGGGGTCCGATGATGGGGCCCCTGGACCTCTACCACCGCCGGGCTGAGCCGCTCCCCCTCTCTGAAGCTTGAACAGTCGTGCAGCTTTTATTATCTGTGGGCTCATTCTTAGAGGAGCTAAATGATCAGCAGGGTTGGTCAGTTTAATGCTCTTTCACCCCAGGAAGTCACTCCCACCAGGAGCAGACATCACTGCTGGCTTCACTGAAGGGGCGGGTGGGGCCCTGAACTTTGACCTGCCCTCCTCTTCCTCCGCCAGGCCTCTTCATCAGCCTCCTCGCTGACGTCTCATCGGTGAGACAGCATTTTCACACCCGTCGCCTCCTGACTGGCTGCTCCTCCTGACTGGCTGCTCCTCCTGACTGGCTGCATCACGTCAGCCTGGCCTCGTCAGACATCCTCCCAGTCTGGCCGTTCAGAGCACCTTCGCCTCCAGCCGTCATGAGGAGTGTTCCTCCAGCTTGCCTGCTAGCAGCTAGCGGAGCGGCTTTAACAGGTGCAGCGGCTGGACGCCGCGTTTGGCTTCTAAAGGACAACGGCGGCGGCGGTGCGCCTCTTTTTTCTCGTTGTCCTCCTCCTTTCTCTCCTGTGCCGCTGCCGCTGTTAGCGTGGAATCAAAATTCCGCTCGTGCGTCTGCTCGTTAACATGCAGAGCACATTGACAGGTGGATCTGGGCTGTGCCCCCCCCCAGCCGCCCCCAGGAGCCTGGATGAAGCACCGTCCTCAACCAGCGTTCACACCGGCTCTGTGAAGACTCTGCCGTCAGGGATTAGATCCTGGATTATGAATCACACTCTTCGTATCTGATACTCTGTGTGTGCACCCCAGCAGAGGTCACGTGCGCTGTCTTCAGTTGTCGTGCCAACTACAGCAGAAATGCTTGTGAGAGGCTGAACTGAGTTTTCTGTTGGAAGATAAATATAATCCATGTGCAGCAGTAATCTCCTGCAGCACAATCCAGAGCGTTATCAGCGATCATACACATATCGTGGGCCGACAACATATCTTGAAGAGGGTTATCTGCCCCCCCGGGCGCTCGCTCCCGCTCCCACAAGACGCTCCTCTCCGCTCAACTCCGGCTCCTGATTGGCTGAGCCGGGACTTGGCATACTTTCCCTGGCTTCCCTTCAGCGTTAGTTGGTTCTTCTGGGCTGGGCTGGAGGTGATCTAGAGTTCATTTTGGGATTAGAGCTCAACTGGGGGTGTGGGGGTGGGGGGGGGGGTGTGCAGAGCTTGGGTGCTAACAAAGAGAAATATGAACCTTTAGAATTCCTGACAGGAGAGTGGTTGGCGAGGAAACGGCTGGTATCTAGCAACACTGAGACAGTGTGTGTGTGTGTGTGTGTGTGTGTGTGTGTGTGTGTGTGTATGTGTATGCATTGGTCCTGGAATACCTCTGGGGGTCTTGCTCTGGGCAGAATAGGATAAAAGGTTTTTTGTAATCGCACCCTTTACATGACACACAGCTGTGAATTGGGCATCAATACCATCACACATCACCAGCTGGGACCTTTTTTTCACCTTTTTCTCGGCACTGCAATCAATACATGACAGCCTGTGTCTGATGCACGTTGTCACATGTTCCTTGAGTTTGTTTTTTACAGCCTGGGGTGCCAGCGCACAGCCTGCAGCACATGCAGGGGCACGGCGGAGTGTCCGTGTGTGACCACAGCAGGCGTAAAGACAGCACACACACACACGCATGTCCTATTGTCGGTCTGTTGCTGAGGAGGGGCCCATGATGCTGCTTGACCTCCCCCCCTGACCTGGTTTTGTCTGGTGACCACCTGGTTCCAGGAGAGGATGTAGCGTGAAGGAGGATGGATGCTGCCTGCCCCGTGCGTGCCTGACTCGGATGAATGTTGCGTATTTGTCGTCATGCTAGCTAACGCCGTCCGCTGAGCTACAACTCAGCCTGTGAGGAATCAGGCAGCGCAGGATTAGCTTTAATGGACAGAAATTAGACTCAATTGTGCATGAAGGTCTTAATGCTCCAAAGTATCCGGCAGCTCGGTGGGTCCTCCAGGCAGGCGTCAGACCCTCAACCTCTCATTACCCCAGTAATTGTTTAAAGATGAGGGTCAATGATGGCGTCTAAAACCAGCCGCAGCAGTGGGAGGAGTGTGTTTGGGGGGGGGTCATGTGGGGAGATGGAGGCCGGAGCCTGCCTGCCTGCTGGCTCTCCTCACTGGAACATCTGCCTCTGGGGCTGCAGCAGATGCGGAGGCGAGGACGAGGCCACGCTGCCAGTCCAGCTTTCCTGCCAGGTTGTCTCGGGGAGAACTCCCAGAAGCCAGCTCAGCTTTCAGACATTTGTCAAGTGCTTTGCTTTTCTTTATCGCTCACACTTTCTCTGCTAACAAAACAGCCCCACCCAAAAAGCAAAGGTATGTATGAAATGCTAACATAGAACTGCAGCTGCAGAAAATCACTCTGTGTAATTAGAGAACATTAGCTCTGCACCTCTGGCACCTTCCACGCATCATCAACCGGCATTCTTAGGCTATTATGGACTGTTTGGAAAGCTGGTTGATGGTGGGGGTCTGGACTGGCTGTTTGTTCAGCGCTGCCTTCACGTTAGCATGAGAGGCTATCAGGTCCTGCAGCAGACAGGTGGCGTTGGCGCGTCTCTGAGGTGTAAGCATCAGCAGCTCCTCGATGACCGCCCGTGTGGCTGCGAAGCTACACCCTCTCTGCTCCATCACTCCACCTCTGACACCAACTGTCGCTCCTGCAGAAGTGTTTCCTCCTCCGCCGCACCTTCTGTGTTTGAACAAGCGAGCGGTTTTTCATTACCCTGGAGGTGGAACTGAGCCCAGACTACGACAAGACATCCATTCAGACCTCTTTCCCCCACTTCCTGCTGTCTTTGCACCCCACCCTCTCTCACAAAGGTGGAGTGAGGAGGTGAGGTCTGGCCCCCGGGCTGCCTGCGGAGCAGCCTTTCCCAGAGCCTTTATCTGTGATCTGCAGCAGAAGCTCCGCTGCAGCTCCGCGGTCACACAGCTCCAGTCATCAGGTCCCAGCTGCTCACGCACGTCAGCAGGAGTTCAGTCACCGCTTTCAGCAACCCGATGGTCGGCGATGCGGACCGAGCCGCACCTCGGCCTGGACTTTGTGCCAGACTGTGGAGGAAGAAGCGAGTTGTCCTGCTTTGGTGCACCTCAGCGAGGGAGGTTTCTGTTTAGGACACAACAGCAGAGCGCAGCTCTGAGAACTGCTGCCGCCGAGTGCGAGTGCTCCCGCGCCGCCTCCACGCAAACAGGCCTGACCAACAGGCCTGAGCCACGGCGGCGGGCAGCATCAAAGCCCTCGGGCGACGCCCCCTGCACTCGTGTGACCGAGCCGGGTCGCAGCCTCCCCTCCGCTGAGTGTCAGTGGGCAGGCCTGCAGCGTGTCAGCGCTGCAGCGGTGCTCCAGAATGGCGCCCAGCGCCCCACAAGTCCTGTGGTTTGACCTTTCTGGGATGGCTGTGACCTCTGCTCCATGCTAGCCCTGATTCATTACAGAAGCCGCCACAAATCCTGACCTTTCCCAAGATGAATGGGAGGCGGCAAATGTCAGCAGCAACCTCCGGCAGGGGTGTGAATTTTTATTAGAAAAGGGCAAAGGTCGCACATGGCGGTCTGAACGAGGCCAATTTGAACGAGCTGATTGGTTACTGTAGTCCACCTTCAGGAGTTTCCTGAAGTTCCTGCCTCCCAGGTGTGACTCAGACTGACTCAGAAACGGGTTCCTGTGTCACAGACATTGTTGCTCAGGATCTAAATGTGCCGACAGAGTCGCCGACAGGCAGCATTTCAGACCTGGAGAAGCAGTCGTTCAGTGCTTATCAGTGGATTCAGTGCCAGGGAAAGGCTGCTGCTTTCACAGCTGTCTGTGTTTTGCTTGGAAGCTGTGCACGCTAACAGATGTCCTGCCTTAACCTGAGTCTGAGAAACTGTCCTCAGAGCTGAAACAGATACCTGCTTCAGAAACCAGACGCTCCGTTTTAGCATCTTTCACTAGCAAAGAAGGAAAGCCTGGCAAGTTCTGTTGGTGCAAACCTCTCACTCAGCCCTCCTCCTCAAAAAAAGAATATAGAACAACAGCGCTGATCCTCCGGCCCTCACACAATGCACCGCTGAGCTGCAGAGGAAGAGCGTCGGATGGAACCGCAGCACTTTTTCTCTGTTAGCGAGATTAGCACCTGCACAATTAAAAAGGCTAATCCAGCAGGCCCGGGCGGTGAGGTATTTTTATTGTGGGGAGGATCCCGAGGGATTTACGGCCGTTATATTCCCCATAAAACATTCTGAACTGAATGAAAAGGCCAGACTGGAATTCAACGTGGCCGGTGCAGCGTATTAATGGTCCGTTAACTCGGCTGATCATGGAAAAAAGCGGAACGCGTCAGGACCTGCTCCACACTTCTGGACAGCTTCACGTCAACACGTTGACTAATCAGATCTCCAGTGCGTAGCTAGTATGTGATAAACTGCCAGGTCATCTTATAAACCGTGTGCTCGAGAACGAAGCCGCGACTGTTGCTGTCATCGGCGGCTGGACGCCCGTGGTCGTCGGGAGCGCTAGCTCCGATGGTCAGAGTGAGGGGCTGGAAAAGCACCAGCTGCCTCGTTGGTTGAATTCTTTTTCTCCGCTAACACAGCGGCTGTAAAATAACATCAGACCTTCGTCTGGCTGCTTTTTTTCAGCAGCCATCGACTGCCTGACTCACTGGAAAGAAAAGCTCAGAGTTTAGCAAACAGCCTCCCTGTGGCCCTTTAATCGAATCAAGAAGTTCCAACACAGCAAAATTAGTGTTCCAGCATTTCAAATTAAAAGTCTGCTTACACGCTTGTACAAGAAGTGTGTCAAGAGTCCAACTAGTGTCTGAGCGTGTGAGAAACGCAGGATCTTAATTGTGGCTGTGAATAGAAACGCTCCTGCGCAGAACAGCGTGCGCCGGGCGTGGCGAGGAATGCTGGAAGGCGTGCTCGTGTGCGGAGCTGCTGACAGACAGATTGATGCGGCGATCTGGCCTCTGAGGGCTGATGAATGACCCTCTGTGTCGTTCACAGAGTTGCCAGCTGGCCTTGTGGGAGCTGGACTGGTCCGGATTGACGGCCGACTCAGCCTAGGTTACAAGATAAAGACGTTATTAAAGCCTCCGCGTAGCTGAAGGCCGTAGACTCCTCGAGGGCAGGGAGCGGAGAGGGAGCGGGTTGGAGTTGCTCTCCCTGCTTTTATTTGACCTTCACTGATTGTTTATTAAATCTCTGCAAACATGTTGTTTTGTTTAACCTGAGCTAACTCGACAGGTTAAACTGGTAATTATGCAAGCCAGCTCTCCGTCAGCCGTGTCAGTGGGTCAGTCCTGACAGGTGTATTCCAGACATCCCTGCTGCTTCTCCATACGTTTCGACAGCCGTGGCCCCTCAGCGGGGGGTGGGGCGGGGGTGGGGTGGGTTATAATTGAGCACCCCTCGCCGCAGCTCTTACCATGGCGCCCTGCAACGATAGGCTAATTAATGACGCGCACTCACGCACTCCTGCTGACGACTATGTAGGTCAGACACATCCAATCTGGACTTTTCCACTCAGACCTGATAGAACCTCCACTCAGCTTTGACAGCATGCGGCATCTGTGGAGTCTGATGGCTTTGCCTTCTTTGAAAGGATGTTTTGGGATTATTTGTAGCATTTCCACTTCTCCCTGTAGCCGCCGGCGCTAACGTCACAGCTTCTTTCGCCTCCTCTTTAGTCTTTGTTGCCGGAGGTTTGAACCAGCCCATCAGGCCCGCTGTCACCATGGAGATGGATGAACGCCAGCTCTTCAGTTGGCTCTTCTATAGCGCTGCACTTCTTTCCCTTATTTTAATGGGGGAGAGGCGTCAGGGGCAGGAAGGACAGAGGGAGGGGGGGATGACAGTGGAGCGTCTGGATTAATGAGGGGCGTCCGGTGACTGATGGGGTGACACCGGCGGACGGCTGTTTCAATTACAGCCCCCCGCTCTACATCCTGTCAGCGGAGGAATGGAAATTGGCTGCTGCTCGGTGCACTGGTGGCAGATTTCCGTCTTTTGGCGGTCTGACCGGCAGGTTAGCGAACCCCTCCACCTGTCAAACAGAGGTCTGCATTGGGCTGGCAGCGCGAGCACACACGTGCCCCCCTCTCCAGTTAAGCAGCCCCGTGACAGCAGATCATAAATGGTGCGCTCCCTCTCATCGGCCCCTCTGGCCTCCATCCCATCCAGCCTCCCCGTGGGATCATTATAATCAGCGCCGCGGTGCTCCTTCGCCGGCGTGGTGAGGGGGGGAGACACTTTGAGGGCCAGAAGTGGGGGAGAAGATAGAGGTGAAAGATGAGAGGAGACGCACGGCGAGGGGGGAGGGACGCACGGAGCCCATTAACTATTTATGTGCCTAGCACCGCGGCTAATGGGAGTTACATCTGTTTTAATTATTGATGGCCTAAGCGGCTGTCTTCAGGAGCGCCTCCTCTGGGACGGAGCTGCCTGACAGGGGTGTTCTATTGTTGCTCCTCTTGTTTATATGATACAGAAGCCCAGCCGGGCGGAGCGGAGCGGGGACGGGCCCTCCGCTGCTGACACTGGGTTCGAAAGAGAGTCTCTGAATCCGGTCTGTCCGGATGCACAGCTTCATTAACCGCTCCGTTTTATGCTAATAAATGTTGAAGAGGCACAGAAATGAAATGCAGGAATAAGATCCGGCTCCTTGGCTGTCGCGCCCGAGGCCTTTGTGGAATCTGCACTGTTGGCAGATGTTCGGAACTGCAAATAGCACAACGTCTGGCAGGATAAATCTTTGCAATACGACCCGCTGCACCTGCAGAGAGCGAGAAGTCAGGTTTATCTTGAGAAAGCTTCTGAAGCTTTTACCTTAGCTGAAACTTGGCCAAGTTTCTGTTTTTCTAACCTCTCTGGAGTCTCGACGCGCTCAGATTTGTTGCCAACTGGCCGTCAGTGAGCTCCGCTCTGAGGAGGTCTGGGTGCAGCAGATGGCCCTGAAGGCGCCTGAGGTGTCTCTACAAACCTCGTGCCGTGGCTGTGGTTTCCACGCGGGCCCTGAATGTACCGTCAGGCCTGACTCCTGACTCCACGTTAGCATGCAGCCACTCTGGATGAGCGGTCTGTGCTAATGTGACCTTCCAGACGCCCCCGTCTGGGCCGGTTATCAGCACCTACCTTCTGCTCACGGCCATAAACGTCATCGCAGAGCCACATTCATCATCCGACATTACCGCACTTAATGACTGAGCTGAGCAGCCTGATCAGACGGAAAGGCCGTCAGTTTTTACACGAAGCTTTTGTGCTCTGGACGAGCTGTCCGGCCACGTTCAGACACACCGATCGGTGAGGGAGCGCTCACTTATGGCCGAGAAAGACATCCCGGAGGATCAGCCTGTCCTTCCGGAAGTGCAGGCTGATTAATGGGCTCTATTAAAGCCCGTCTGCTGAACTGCAGGAGGACGAGCGGCGGCTCGTCCTCCGCAAGATGGATGGGCCCAAAAATGGTCCTTACCGCCTGTATCACATAGCATCTGTAGATGTATTGATGGAGGCCGGGACTCAACCGTCGGAGGCGGAGGCGGCGGGTTTGGAAATTCACCTGAAGCAAAGATCCAGGCCACAACAGTAGCTGCTGCTAAACTTGAGCTAGTGTTAATCAGCTACGTGATAGCTATTAATGGGTGGAGGTGTTATCCTACCAGCAATTCATCACCGTCCTCATTAGAGCATGTCCCATGCTTAATTATTGATCAGCTATGCACAGATAAGTCACTCAGCAACGGCTTCATACTGAGCTCTGAGGCTCACACACACACACACACACCCGCTGATAAAAGCTGTTAATCATTATTAACACTCACGCCCGCGACTGCTGTTAATGTTTACGTGCTCGGCCGGCGTCTTTGACTACCGTGCAGTTAACTAAAATGCTAAAGCCCCGGAGGCCCTGCGCTTTATCGGTCCACTAATGGCGGTAAATGTCAGAGGTGTGCCAGGGCTTCTGTCCCGCGCTGCGTCTTGTGTCTGCTGGGCTGTTGTTCCTCTAACATCGACCTTGGCTGCTCATGAGCAAGTATCAGCAGACTGTTGTTTTCACAGGGCTGCATATTGGTAGTTCAGAAGTTTTGATTTGGTTCCACAGAACTCCGGCGTACACCAGACAGGTGCTGATTGATGCTGGATTCATTGTTAATAGTTTCAGACGTTGCATCAGGATGTGGCGGATGCAGCTTAAACTCGAGGTGGGGTTGAATACGTCGTCGTAGCAACCATCTTCCTCTGCGGGGTGCCAGCGTAGCTGGAAATCCATCAGACCCCGTCTGGCTCCTTCTGTTTTTACGGATGTTGTTTTGTTTGTGCAGTGGAACAACCTGCGAGCTGCTCAGCGGAGCTTTAGAACAATGTCGCCTCCTCCAGAGGAAACGCCACCGTGCGCTCACCACGCCGGGATAGAATTGAGTGTGCACTCATTGATTTTCTTGTCTCTCCTCTCTTGCAGGTAAGTGGATGTGTTTTGCCAAGAGGGGTCCGTGGGCTGTGTGTGTGTGTGTGTGCATGCGTGCGTGCGTGCGTGTGTGTGTGGAGTCATTTTTCAGCTCAGTGCACTGTCGTGCTCTTCTATCCAAACACTTTCCTGTCTGTTTTTAATGAGACCAAACTGGTTTGAGGTTAAAAATCAGGTAATAAATGGTTTGTCTGCATGTTACTCTAAAGTGCCTTTAGCATAGTAAAAAAAGAATCAGGCCTTCATTTAAAATTGTGGTTTTATAGTCAGCAAAGCGGCCTCGCTGCTCCCCTGCACGACAACTAAGTCTGCAATTACATCTCCAGGAGCTCAAACACACGCTCTCTCACCCTTGTCTCTCATGGGATTAACCTGCGGCCCCTGACAGCGCTCTCCAACACACGGGGCTCCGGAGGAGAACAAAGCTGAGGACGGCGTGGCCGACGCCTCTGCTCCCGTGAGCGGCAGAGATAAAGCGCAGCGCAGAGCGGACGTGAACGAATTGTAGAACGCGCAACCTGACAAGGCCAGCAGCCAAATAAGCCTCTTCCCTTTTTATTATGCAAAGCAGCTCTGGCTCCATCCAGCTCAGGGAGGATTGTGGGTAGAGTTTGAGCGCTCTGAGACGCCGGCTTTTGTCAGATTGGATTTCTTTTTTTTTTTTCCGGGCATCTGGGTATCTGCATTGGACACGGTCACGGCTGGGAGCGTGCGTCCAGAATGAGGCGTCTGCTGCTGCACAACCGGCCATTACCTGCAGCTCAGAGTAATCAGATTACAGTTCGGCGCTAAAATCCGAGTGAGCCTGCGTCCTGAGGAAGGCGAGGCCGAGCAGGTGTCGTGGGGTCTTTGCTCGGACCTGTAGTTTGCCTCTGCGGAGAGCAGGCTGGGCTGCGGGTGGAGCAGACAGGGAGGAGCGCAGCGGCAAAACACCTCTGCTGCTTCTGAAGAGGTTGTGCCGTGGCTCAGACGACACCTGTGCACGCACACGAGAATAGTTCCACCTGGAAATTAGCGGGACTCTTCAGAAGATCTTCAGAATAAAATGGAACGTTCTGGTGGTCCAGCGTCTCCAGGTTCCATCTGGACCGCTGTGTTCATTACAGCCGTGACCTTTTTCAGATTGATTTCTCTTCCCGGTGTCACAGGTGTCATGAAAACGGCGCATTCGCGGAAACAATTAACCTTCAACCACACGCATTTGCATATTTTCATCAGCTCCATTGATTGCAAACGACCTCATTAGCATCATCTGAAAATGTCGGCCTGCTAGCGTGTTTGTTTGTTTGTTGTGATGGATGACGTGGTGATGTCACATTCACCAGCGTTCAGCGCCGAGCTGACAGCAACTCTCCAGCATGTGAGCGTCCTCCTCTTTCAGCCCAGCGGGGGGCCGACATGCGCCTGTGTCGGTGTCGGCCTCTCGGTTGGGCTCGACTGCTCTCTGTCCTGGTGTCGCCTCAGCCGTCAACTGTCGATTGGCCTGTGAATTCAACGGTTTGGCCCGTGACGCGACCCAAACCGTCCTGTAGGGGCACGGAGGGTTTTTGGCCGAGGGACGAACTACCACGGTAGCGCTGGCCTCGGTCATCAAAGGACCTTGTGGTTTGGCGCGTTGGTTGCATCTGCGGCGGCGGCGGCTGGGCCTGCGTGGCGTTCCTCACAGACCCGCGGTTAGTTTGCTCGTAAACTTTCTCTTCAGTCGAGCTGTCAGATGCGTTCTCCCTGCAGAGCCTTGTCTGCTTTTCATCTGATAGTAAAAGAGTTTTAGTTTGTTGTTGCTAAAAATAAGCGGTAATCAGCGGAAACATGAGACGAACATGTGCTGCGACTTCAGTGAGCTAGCATAAAAACAGCATTGGCATATCTTCCACCTGTCCAAACTGACAAAACTGTCAGGATCAAACAAGGCCTTGGAATGCAAATATTAAAACAGGGAAGACCTGGAGGCCTTTTTTAGATGAAGAGGGTGTCAGAAAAGGAGGTATTTGTCCCATGATGGAAATCTCGGCGATAAACACCCTTTGTTATGGTGATGAGGATGACAGCCATTGGCTGCGGCAGTGAAGAGTCCTCCTCGAGAGCCAATGGCTTTTGTTATCGCCGTCTGGCAGCTGGAAAGCTCATAAAGAAGTGGAAGCGTTCAAGAGGAAACCGTTTTTTCTGCGGGACTCTGCCAGCCGGAGCAGAGGGGGAGGAATGTGGCTGTCTGCGGGACGGAGTCAAGAGCGCCGCTACGGTTTCGCCGCAGAAAGGCTAACCCATGGGCTCCTCAGTTTCCAACTGTTATTTTTAGCGTAATGGCTCATACCTCGTGGCACTTGGTGTGAAAGTAACGAGGTTTTCTAGATTTGCTGCCTGCCTTCAGACACTGGCGCTGTTGGTTAAACGCACCTGCACCCATTCCTTCTTCATTTTTATGCTAATTTCATTAATTACAGCATAGAAACCTTTTGAGTCACAAATAGTAATTTTCTTGTTAATGAGCCATAATCAGCTGTTGTCGTGGTAAATAAACAGTCGCCTGCCGTCAGTGTGAACGCTCACCTGTGTCCAGTGGCTACGTCACATCCACATGTGGATATTACCTTCTCATTAGTGGTCGACGCCACTCTTGTGTGCTAAATGTGTTTCCTGCTGGCTGTTTTTGTCCGCTGTTATCAGTGGGGCTAGCCATGGCGGCTGTTTCCATCCATGTTCAGTCAGAGGCTAGCATTGCTAGCACTTCCTAATACTCACAGGTGAGATGTGGGCGGCAGGTGGCCGTCCTTTCCAGCCCTGATAGCCGCTGTGAAGCATCCGTATCCCACCAACACCAGAGCCGCCTCCTCCTCCCACACAGATGACACACGGCTAATAAAGAGTCGTGATTACCACCTTCAAGCCGAAGTTTGTTTGATTCTCCTCAGGGTTTACAAGGTTGTTGGTGGTCAATCTCTCAGGTCCAAGAAGAATTCCCCATGAATTCGAGTTTTCTCCCCACGTTTGAATCCATAGGAAGAAAACGCCCCCCAGATCCACCGCCACTCCCTGAAGTACAGCAACAGATGTGATTTCATTGTAATCCATAACATTATTCTGAGACCGATCTGAGACCTGCGCCTTTCCAGAGGAAGAGGAGGAGGAAGGAGCCACTAGCAACCAGATGGAGCCCCGACTGGAAGTGCTTCCTCATGAGGGAAAACAGATTTCATTGCACATTGGCATTGACACATAATAGAAGTTCCCTAGAACCTGGCGCCGTTCCCCAGCAGTCCTGATCCACGGGAAAAGGAATCTATGGGGTTTCCGTTTTTGTGCCACTTCGGTCCTATTTGCAGGGCATGGTGTGCACTGTCTGTCCTGGGTGTGGGATCGTCCTTCGCTGCTCTTCCTGGGAGGAAGTTACTTTGATGTTTTCCTTCCTTGATGCAAGAACAAAGCACGCCGTCCACTGTACGGACTGTAAAAGCCCTTCAAGCCATGGTAACAGCCATGTTGGTTTATCTGAAAAAACACTGACCCGGCCGTTCTTCCTCTGCGGGCCAACATGCTTAATCCTCCATTTTATTTCCTCTCCGGACAAAGAGCTGAACAATTCGCACAAAGAGTCTTTATCACCTAAAAGAATGTGACACATCTCTTCACAAATGGGATTTAGCCCAAATTTGGTAAAGAGACTGAGACTGGAGCTCAGAGCCTAATCCCTGTCCCGCACAGAGCTAAGCCCTATTGATGGGTCCTCCTCTCCCCAGAGGGGGAGGCGATCAATAGGCAAACTGCATCATTGATCCCAACTGCTTTGAAGATATGTCTGCCCCCCGCAGACACCCACTGTCATACAAGCTCCACTCCCCCCCAATGCTTCATCTGGTTAATGGGCATGTGAGAACAGCAGTCTGTTAGCAGATCTGCTGCGGGGTTAGCGGTCGCTAATCCCCTTCCTGATGTTTTTCTGTCCACTGCAGGGAAAGATGCTCAAAAACGAAGTCTCAGAAACCACAGCTGTTTTCATCACGTAGCTGTTGAAGTGCCGTAAACACGGTTACCCAAAGACTCTGTGGAAAAAGCCGGAGCTCAGCGTCGCCTTTTCACCACAGTAACCGGTGCCAGATGTGCAGCTCCGGACTCTTTGGAACGCCTTCACCAGTGACATCATCCTGCTAGTGCAGACAGACACAGGAATCCCTCAGACTTCCAGGTTGATGGATTATTACCTTCTTCTCTGCACGTCCCCCTTTCTCACTGTTTTCCAGAATCTCAAAGTGCTAGGGTTATTCACCTTTTCCACTTCCGGTTTTGATAGTTTAACCAACGCTACAGAGCGCATCAGTCCCTTGTCCTTGTCTTTCCCTCAAAGGCCTATTTTTCCTCTCTCCTTTCTCTGCCTCAAAGTACTGACGGGAGCAGTTATTCCAGCTCCTACTACCGCCAGCGTTTCCACTGGTGGGCACAGAGAAAAGGCTCTGGGAAGTCTGGTCAAATTTATTGATTTTACAACAGGCGGCCATAATGGACAAGGAGGCACAATGGGCTTGTTTTTTTCACCCCAGCTGAGTTTAAGAATTCATTATTTAGTTGGTTTTGGAAAAGCTTTTACAAAACGGCAGGCGGTTACGGCTATGCAGTCATCTTGGATGATGGTTTGAGGATTGTAGCAAGTCTTTCAAGCCATCCCGGAAAAGCCGGTGTTGTGAAGTGGTTTAATTTGGAACTGAGGCTTTTAGGTCTGATTTGATTAGACGGACCAATCAGCTGCAAACAGAAACGCTCCAAAACGAGGAGGGAATCTCCTGAAGGTGTGCTGTCGTCTCTCCTCTGGATGCTGCCCTCCGCTCTGTTGAAGATGTCAGACAGAAACGGCACCTTTGTGCTGCCGTGAGTAATATCTTCCACCGCAGCCCAGCAGAGGCAGCGGAGCTGCCCTGAGCCGCTTCGTTAAAACACAATCACTCCATCTGAGCGTTCCGGCCCTCCAAGGTGAGGCCTCGGTCTCCTCTGGGCGCTGACTTGAGCGCGAGGAAGTTTGGGAGGTTGAGCTTTTGTGTGTCAGGCGGGCAAAGAAACAAAGGATGTGAATCATTTTCTTTAGAGATTCCCCCTTTATGGCATCAGGAAAAAAAAGAACAGCTGAATGACTTTGCTGGAGCGTTCACATGGAAACCGCTCCGGCCTTACTGGCGGTGACCTTTGAGCCGTAGCGGGCCCTGAGTCCAGGCCCGCACCGTCCAGGGTTCTCCAGAGGTAACGAGCTGTGCCGCACCTGCCGAGCGGGAGGCCGGACATTAATATTCATGCGTGAGGCTGGATGACAGGAGCAGGAGCTCCTACTGAAGCGCACGTTACAGCCTGACCTCGGTGACATTTCATGGAGACGTGTTCTGCTTCCGCCTGCGCTGCGGCCCACTCCTCCTATATTGATTGACCCAAAGTTCACAGGAATTCAGTAAGCAAATGCCATGGAAAGGAAGAGAGATGATTCGTTGGGAAGATGAATAGAGACGCATTTGCACGTCTGCGTCAGTTTGTTTGAGGTGCAGACGTGCACGGCGAGCAGCTCCAGAGGAGGCTGGGACGGCCCGGTGCGAGCGCGTCCTGGCTTTGTGGCCCACAGCCCAGGGAGGTTGAGTGTTCCGTTAATGATGGAGGAGAACGTCAGTTTCTGACTCCATTCCAGCCATTCTAGCGTGCAGTAAAGGATCTGTGTGAGTGTAGTACACGTGGCCCTGGTTATGTA